>VAHF01000211.1:0-47768 GCA_008009225.1 Acer yangbiense | reverse complement strand
AGATAAAGCAATAAATCAAGTATAATATGCGGAAATTAAATAACACTTGATTTTTACGTGGAAACCCTCACGGGAAAAACCACGGGCTAGTAAGTAAGCCACCTCAAACCTCGAATCCACTAAATTTGTAAAACGATTACAACCTAATCCCGGAAGTAATCACCACCTACCTAATCCGGTATGAGTGAACCTAGTCCAATTTGCTTGCGTTCTAAGCAACCTAATCCCGGATGCTACACACAAGACTTACTTTCTCTATGAAGAGAATACAACCCTAGTGAATATATGAATATCCAAATGCAACATAGAGCAAGGGAAACCCTATATGCTTATCTAGGATGATTAATATGCAATTAGAACAATCCTAGATATCAAAACTAAATGACATGTCAATAGTTTAGCTAATCAAGATTAAGCAAAAACTTAATTAGCTATCACAAAACACTTCTCAAACATACATCTACTATATCTCAAACTTGTATTCAAATTATATAAATAACATACAAGTAATTAATTGAGATTGCTAGCTAAGAGAAATACCAAATATGTAAGATATTAGTGAAAAGCTTACCAAGCAAAGTATGATGAAGAATCCATGCAAGATGACATCTAGAAGATCAAGGATGATGCTAATGAGATTGATGATCATGAAAAAGTGTTTGAGTAATAAAAAATGAGTTCTTGGAATTTTTCTTCTCTTAAAAATATCCTAAGTATGAATTCTGAATATCAACTCTCTTAATTGACCTAAAGACAAAATGGCATATATAGGGGCCAAATCAAAGTGTGGTCGTTTAAGTAAGTTTCAAAGAAACGCGCCGATCGGCGGTTTCAATCGGCGGCCAGGCCGCCGATAATGACCACCGAATTGAGCTCGTGAAGAACAGAGCATAAACGGCGGTTCATTCGGCGGTTTCGTGACCGCCGATCCCAACCGCCGAATCAAAACAGAGAGATTAAAATCAATCAGGTATGAACGGCGGTTTCGAACGGCAGTTTCATGACCGCCGATTCAACCGCCGAATTAGACTGAGAGATAAATCAATCAGGTCTTGAATCGGCGGTTTCGAACGGCGGTTGTGACCGCCGATCTTAACCGCAGAAATGCTTCAGACCAATCTGGACTGAAACGGCGGTTTCATTTGGCGGCTAGGCCGCCAATCATAACCGCTGATCACCTAGAAAGGTGAAAACCAAGGAGAAACCAAGGGCATTCTCCATAGGCGGTCCTCGCGCTAAACCAAGCACATTCTAGTGCATGCGCGGACGTTTCCGAAAGTTATTGGGAAACGAATTACACGACAACATGACACAATTACACACAACAAAATATAATAAATAAGTGCAAGTGTGAAATGTGACAAATGAAGAGAATGTACACATATGCAATGAATGTTAAGTGTGTGTGTGCAACTAATCTCTTCAAAGAAAAGTAAGCACATAGAAATTTACCTTCGGTGCTTATCAACACGAGGTCTTCAAAGGGCTTCGAACAATAAGACCGATACTTAGGCTACCCTTACAAAGAACCCCAACATGTGGCTTGTCCACGAAATGAGCCAATCAACAAATGGGAACCTTACAGAACGTATCATCAACAAGACAAAGACTCCATTACTTTTCGAACTTAATTGTTTTGGAACTTGTTTTTCATTCATCCGACGAGCCTTCACAGGAGTGATATCATATGTTCGCCTCCCCGTTCTGTTAAAAAAACCTACCTGCAAGCAAATAACCGGGAACAGACGTCGGAGTGGTAGAATCTGTTGGCAGATCGATGTACCGCCTTGGGGTACCCAGTGTGCCTTGGGATCATATACCTGGATCTGCCATAACAAAAGATCAATGACGCAAACAACCCTGTGGCCGTCTTCAACCTTACAGGGGACCACCACCTGTAAACGAAAAATTCTACACTCAAATATTTATAACCAAATCAAGCTAGAACCCATATCTGCGCACCAGAACGTTACTAACCTTGTCACAGGAATCCCATGGACTGCCCCAGTCTGGTCGACGGCCGTCACAATATTGTTTCCATTCCGGACGAACGACGAATTCTTTGACGCTGAAAGGTCGTACTAAACATTTGTGTAAATTCGGCTGCCAGCCTGCCCTCACCGTTGCCACTTCGTCCTGCACATCACATTTACATTTTATCCGAGTGCACAATTCCCCGTATAAACATATCCTCAAAGTTAACGCTGTACTTACAAAAAAGTTGCAATCAACGATGCCCATTCTATCCTTGAACTTGTAAGGGTTGGTCTTACTCCCTCTCATCTTGTTTAACAAATTCAGGTAGGCATCAACGTGTGTGTCCAACAGAAGGCTATCATTGTCCTCTAATGATATGAAAAAATCCTGTGTCTGCATCACCTCCAGTCCAACGTTACGGCTGCACCCAATACATTAAAAGAATGATATTACTGTTAATTGATTGTATATGGGCGATGTAATCTAAAATGCATAGTTAGTAATCATCTTACTATATTTCTTTCGAATCAAGCTTGAAATGCGCGTACGCCTCCTCGCTGGGGCCAGTGGAAAGATTTCCTCTACCTAACGGGTTGCTGTAGGGACTACGTACCCATAACTCCCTTTGACGCTGGCTTGCTAAAGCGGTTTCATCTAATACCTGCTGGCTCGAAGCACGTATGTCATCGGTATGCACTTCAATTACAGGTGGTTTCCAGTTCGGAAATGGTTCGGAGATTATCACAGATAGTCTCCGTTTTCGTTGATTTATCGATGCACAAGTTGATTGCTCTCCCGAAGAACATGGAGTTGGCCCAGACATTCGTTCTGAACTTGTTTCATCAACTAGAAGGGTCAGAGATACTATCTGTGACACTCTCCTTAACCGACACAGTGTTTTACGATTGGTATGTTTTACTCTGTTACGTGGACATGGACGTGGAGGTGAACCAGTAGGAATTTCAACATCTGAGTCTGATCTAATCACCACATATGGATGTGAATGTGAATGTGAATGTGATGGTGACACTGGATGTGAAGGCGGACTCTTTACCATAGTAGATGATACCTTAGACGCGTCAGGTATGTCCTCATCCTCGCTCTTTTTTTCACTGCCCCCTTCATCTGAAACTGGAGACGACTGTGTATTTTGGGATGCCAGCAACGTCACACATGTTTGATCCTCAGACGGATCATCATGACCAGATTGTCTGACCGCTACTAGACGAGGCAGATATTAGGACGAAGGATCTTGCCACAACATTAACGCAAGTAAGGACTCATCTTCTTTCGGTATGTCCTCATCCTCGCCATTTATTTGCAATTTCCCTTAATCGGAAACTGGACATGACTCTGTATTCTGTGCTACCAGCAACATCGGACATGATTGATCCTCAGACGGATAATCTAGGCCTGAATGTCTTCCTTCCACTGGACAAGGACGATAGTGCGCCGAAGGATCTTGCGACAACACTAACGGAAGCAAGGATTCATCTTCTTTCGGTATATCCTCCTCCTGGCAACCGGTATCTGTCTTCCCTTCATCAGAAACTGGACATGAATCTTTATTTTGTGGTGCAACCAACAGCAGACATGTTTCTCGGTTGCTAAAAGGACTTGCTGAAGCCAGCGACCGTTGAGTTACATCGGGGTCCTCTGCTCCAGGTACTCCTGGATGTACAAGACCTGGTATACCAAACAGAGACAATATACCTGCTTCTCGGGTCCACAAGTATAATGGCATCTGAGAAAATAACTTGTCAACCCCAAACTGTGATCGCAAAGGCAACAAAGGGGTTGCTGCCACCTCCAGACCACATGCCCGTTCCAGGGATGATAAATCCTCACACAACACTAAGGGAAGGTTTGATTCATCAAGGTCCGATATGTCATCAACACAGACATGTTTTTCATAATGCAGTTGATCATCATTGACCCTGTCATAAACGCATCCACTATCATCCTGCCAATCTTGGTCGTCTTGCCTTTCATCATCGTCGCCCTCTTCATAATCGGCTTTGTCATTGTAGGTAGCCTGATCGCCACCCAAGCCTTCTTCCGCGTGCTCCCCACTCCCCACACGCTGCGGCTGATCTCCTGAATTACCATCCCCTACATTTCCCTTGGGGATGACAGTGTCACAGTGTTACGTTTCCGAATATATAATGATCATTATTTAAATAAAATAAAGAACACTTGATACATAGGTGACATGTGTGGATATATACGTACTTGAAACCTGAGCATCCGTCGTAGCCCTTCGATCTCCCGCCTCAAACCCTCATTAACTATATTACGTACACGGTCCACCCCCATTTCCTCATGGACGATACTGCGTACACGTTCCGGTATGGTATTCACCGCGTTCAGAACTCTTTCGAGAACTTCGGGTCCCACAAACTGTCGAGGTACCTCCAACTGTTTACGTAAAATGCTATACGTAAAACACCAAAATGTTTACCACGGTGCGAAACAAACAATAGATCCAGCCACAAATTGGGCAATCAACAACATTTCGAAATAAACCATTGATCCAATAATACTAGGCCAGGTTACCTCATCGGTTGTGTGACCAACCAAATGTCGCCCACGGCCGTTTGATCCTTCCCTCTGACAGAAGTCTTCTTGCTTTGCATCATCAACCGGGCTTGCTGCACCTTGGTCAAGTGAATGAACCGGGTGGTCAGCCGGTGGAGGGAAAGATCCCTGTCCATTGTTGGATCGTTGTATCGTTGTATATCCGAAAGAACCGTATCTGTACGGTCCGTTGTATCAACACGGGCACGTACTCTCCGCCCGCCATTAGTTTTCTCCCTCGGCCTGCGCTTCCTCTTGGTGGGTTCCTCATCCTCGTTACTCCCACTCAGCTTCCACTGGGGTCCCTCAGACAGGTCCACATCAATATCCCTCCAGTAATGTTTCTGCAACTCATGTTCGGTGGGTACAAGCTCCGGAAGCCCACTAAGCTGAAGGATTATGGAACTAATATAATTGTCCAATATCTAAAGAACATAAATAATATTAAATTATGGCACAAATGAGATATTTGTAAATTACCTTCTCGCTTGTCTCAGCTTCAGTTCAGGCGTTGACCATGTCCGATCCCCTCTGTTTGAAACAGTACTTCCTAAACCGTGGTGCTCCGTTGGGATCCCCTATTAGCTTACCGCATTTGTTGCGCATCATAGGTATAGCCTCCGCAGCCCAAAACTATACAGTATCAAACCCGGGAAACGGTTTTAGAGGGTGTAATTAGCATTATCTATCATGGAAAAATGAATAATCTTAATTACAAACATATGTCAATGTCAAATTAAGGTCAAAAGGGATTAAGGATTTAAAAAATAACCTGTAATCCCCAAATGAATCCGTATAGGTTGTATCTCGTAGTCGGCCTGAGTGGGTCTGCCGGTACCTTAAAACCTTGACGGATGTAGTGGAGGGTCATCTTGAAAACGTAGTGACCCCAGGCAAAGTTGTTAAACGCTTGAACATCCTCCACTAGAGAGAACATCCTCCACTAGAGAGAACATCCAGTATGCCATCTGGTTCCGGTCGTCCTGACTGAAGAAGACCCTGTTGGCAAAACGAAGCAATGCCAACTTAAGTGCGTCGTGAGGCCGGTCGAAATCCTCCGCCATGAATGGAGCTTTCAAATCTGCGATCACAACTTTTTTCCTTCCCTAAAAGTACCTTGCGTGAATACCACCCGGGACAACCTCATACTCTCTTGAAGGTATGTCGGACAAACGCCCAAATTTCAGGCCCGTGCACAGACAAAACTCCCTCTTCCCAAATCTCGCCTTAGTTTTTCCTAAGGCAAACCATAACTCGTCCTCACTACCTCCAGGAATGAATATCTGTCTCAACAGCAAGCTGTGAATGAACTGTGCCTGAAAATAACCCCTTTTAGGGAAATCCAAGTAGTGGCCAAAGCATCCTGACTCAAATTCTACCCTTTCACCGGCACGGGCAAGAATCTTGTCTATATCGGAAATCAATTTGTGAAAACAGTGTGTGTTGATGGTGATGTTATAATTCCAAGTGGCCCTCGGGTGTACCAACAAATGATCCAAATTTTCCTCCTCAGCCATCTGTAAAAAAAAAATATAAAATTGTAAGAGTAATCTAACTTAGCTTTGAGGCAGCATGAACATATATCCACAGTAAGAATTAAACAGAACAAAACCCATCCAAGAAATCTTTATATTTTATAGCGGTAAAGACGAAAAACATAAAATCTAGAGTTAGGATAAAATGCAACTCCACCCATCTTCAATGAAATCGCTTGTTCGAAGTTCGAACACTGGATAAACATTGAGTGTAGACACAGTATTTAAGTCGAACACTGCATAAACATTCATAGAATAATCCGAACCGTCGTCCTTGTGAGTAATTTGGATTTCGTTTCAATCATCTTCCTTGTAGTAACAATTACAGACTGAAACCCATCGAGAAAACACAAATTGGGTATAGATTATTCCTTGCATGTTCGAAATGACATACCTAGACTGAAACCCATTACCAATTAATACATGCCCAGTTGTAATAATGAAATTGAAACAAGCAAACTTATGATAAGAAACAAAATTAGGATCAAAACAGAGAACGCCATACCGTCGACACGAATGGTTGCGTCGTCGATTAAAGAAGTACTTCCAGAAGAATCGGAACAGTTCCTCCTTTTGATGCTTACACGGTGTAAGTTCTTCGAGTAAGTTAATATACACGAAGAAAATAAGACTGTTTACCGGGTTTATGACCAAATTGCAACCAACCCCCCTGAGGTTTGCTCTTTCACAAATAAATTGCAATTAACCTTTTTGGTTTAATTGCAAAGTTCAAATAAATATGGTTTAATTGCAATTAAAAAATAAATATCGTTCAAGTTTTGATAAATTCAAATTTAGATATAAAAACTATTAACAAAATCCAATTGACCGTTTAGATTTGCTATAAAATTGGCGTTGACACCAGATCAATGGCCAAGAATTCCTTTAGATTAAATAAATATATAAAAAATATTGATTTTATTATTAAATGTAATTATGGCATCCATTAAATGCAAAGTATTGATGTGATGTGTAAGGTCGACTAATCAAAGTTGGTCAATTGTATAAAACCTGGCTGCATCGGATGCACGGTGTCTCCCCCACCCTCATCCTGCCACGTCAGAAAATGTGCTGACGTGGCAACATCGTGCATTGCGCTGCACAGAACCCCTCTTATACCCAGACACAACTTTATCATAACACAGTTAACACCCACTACAATAGCGGTCAAACTTAGAACACACTAACTAGGGTGAACCATTACCACCCACTCCAGGTGTTTGACACGTGTCCCAAACTTTGGGTTAACTTTAGACTTTGGGTTGAGTTTGAGACACGTGTCAACACCTGTAGTGGGTGGTAATGGTTCACCCTAGTTAGTGTGGGTGAGCAAAAATGCACTCTGGAGTTTGAGTATTATAGATGTTCTTCCAGGTACGTATACACGAATATAACAGACTATACGTATACACGAATAAACTAAGTCTGTTATATTCGTGTAACTGACTTGGTACATTCGTGTACAACTAATATAATTATCACAATTACTTTTGAAATTCCTTTGCCATCACAATTACTGAAATTCCTTTGGCATCAGATCAATGGCCAAGAATTACTTTTGATTTGAATCTTCTATTTGAAAAAAAATGATGTTATTATTATATGTAACTAGTAGAGTAGTATGTCAACATGTGCGATGCACAGGCTTTGTTTTATTTTTTTCAATTGGAGCTTTTTTATTAAATTATCTCCTAATATCTCATTTCATAATATAATTAAGCTATTTAGATTATTATTTAGCTCAATTTTGGATAATTTATAGAGACCATTCACCTATCAATTTTTGTGCCAAGTGTACTCGATGGTTTTTTTTAGATTCAGTAAGTATTACCTAATAATCTTAATAATTTAGATGTTTCAAATTGTACAACCATTGAATCCGGTACATTCCTCACATTAAGTTGATCTTAGAAAATTATTAAATAGGATAATTTGTTGTTGTCATTACAGAGGAAGTGAAGAGTCCGTAGAGATAAGGAATAATTATCTCAAAAAATTAATAATAAATTGAATGGAAAGTATTTAGAGATAACGAATCAAGAATTATTAATGGACAATAAGGATGAATTGAATGCGACAATTACTAATAATTTTTTAAAATGGGAGCAATAACATATTAAAAACCAAATTAATGAATTAATTGCCAAACGTTCTGAGGCATGAGAATTTATATAAATAAAAAGATTTCTTTTAATTATTAATTACCATGATGTATCCAACATTAACAGAATTTGAGTCGGGGTTACAACTTATAACCAATGAATCAATTAGTGGTAGTGGTGGAAATGAAGAGCCTTGTTTTATTAATGGTATTACCTAAGAGTTTATTCTTAATGGTATTACCTAAGAGTTTATTCTTAAAGGCATTGGATACCTAAGAGCTTCCAAGAGTTAATAACAATTATAATGGCATTGGATAACTAAGAGCTTCATAGGAAGAATAACAATTATTATATGATTCAACTAAAATCAAAATCATTTTAATTAATTGATTAAATATTTTAAAGTTAAATATAAATATATAATTTAATACAAAAACTCTCTCACGGCGACATGTGGCGCTGTGAAACTCTAATTTTTTTTGACATGAGGTAGTATGGTGATTTTCAAATAGACGGGAAAAAATTCCCATCTAATCCAAAACCCATTTGCGATCTCCGCGTGTCCAAATTGGTAAAACCGGGTCGTTTTGTGGTTTGCTGTTTTGTTGAGGTGATTGTGATATATTTAAAAAACAGTGCAGATATTTGCACCCATAAAAAAAGCTAGGGCACCCCTAATTTATTTATACCCCTTTGTATTTATAGCTCAATTTGAATTTTAAAAAACTGATGTACAAAAATTAGTATTTTATTGTTAACAATAATTAACAAAACCAGAAGATTCTATCGTTTAACAATAATTCACAAAACCAAAAGATTCTATCGTTGATTGTAAAACTAATATAATAATCTTATTACTAACCAATACTAATACATAATCTTCATATATATGTATTTTGAAGGTATATACAGAAATATTAATAGGCGGTAAAATTACATTCGATAGACCACCAACGTTCTTAGTTATTACGCAAACACGATTAATCCATTACGCTGTAAAGGATTACGCTTGACGATGACATGTACTGTGGGTATGTACTAATGATTGGCCGATACCAAGTGAACAGGCAATTTGATTATTGACTCGGTTGGAATGTTTTTCTGGGCAAATGTTCATTACTCTCTCACTTTTGAGGATACCATTGGAGATGCTCTAACCCTTTTGTCCCATAGGTTGAACATTTATTCTATCACGATAAGAGTTGAAAAGATAAAGAGTTGAAAAGACATTAGACACAATTTGTAATCGGTAAACTAATAACAGTGTGAAACAACGGATTTTGTGTTGCAGGTAACCTGAACACAAAATGGGTAATTGGCTTGAATTTCCGATTAAAATAATAAAGTTTTAACTCATTTTGGTGGTAAATGGATGCGTGAAGACACTTGAAACGCATGCGTCGCGTGATTTGGTTCGTCTTCCCCATGTGATGGGGAAACTCATACAAGAACTTCACTAGGGATGCATAAATTTATCTACGACATTTCATTTGCAAACCACTGCACCAAATTCAAAGATAAAAACATAGAAAACACAAGGTGAAGATTTTCGTTTACATATTCCAAACTTAAAAACATCGCATCCCAACTTGCAATATACAGTAGTTGAACCCACTAGTCAAAATGTCCATACGTAAAATTTGATAAGGTAAAGACAAACAGCCTACATGTGTTCGTTTACAGTACTTTTAATGACCTAATGGGGAGGATGAGACGGTGATAAGGGACGACCCATCTCCCTCTCAAAGTCCGCGATCAGTCTCTGTGTGTCATCAATTACCTGGATGAATTTTGTCCATAACAAAACCACGTATGTGTTTAAATGCCCAGAAAAGTTAGTTCGCACTTCCTCTCATTCACTGAATACTTGTAAAATCGCGTCAAGAAAGGAGTATATTCGATCTCGGCTGACCGCTGCTTCGCCTTAGAAATTCCTATCCATTCCGGAAAATGAATATGTGCACAACCGTGGGTTTAGTGTTGTGAATGTATTTGAACTTTAAAGTTGGGTTAGAATTTATAATTTATAAATCGAGGCTGAAACTAATTATAGCACGGTGTGTATAAAACTATCTAAAGGGGGGGTGAATAGATTTTAAGCTTATTACCCAATTTTTCGTATTAAGACAAAATTATGAATTTACCCCTAACTAGATAAAGCAACAAATCAAGTATAAAATGCGGAAATTAAATAAGACTTGATTTTTACGTGGAAACCGTCACAGGAAAAACCACGGGCTAGTAAGTAAGCCACACTCGAACCTCGAATCCACTAAATGTGTAAAACGATTACAACCTAATCCCGGAAGTAATCACACACCTAACTAATCCCGGTATGAGTGAACCTAGTCCAATTTGCTTGCGATCTAAGCAACCTAATCCCGGATGCTACACACAAGACTTACTTTCTCTATGAAGAGAATAACAACCCTAAGGGAATATATGCATATCCAAATGCAACATAGAGCAAGGGAAACCCTATATGCTTATCTAAGATGATTAATATGCAATTAGAACAATCCTAGATATTAAAAACTAAATGACATGTTCAATCAAATAGGTTAGCTAATCAAGATTAAGCACAAAACCTAATTAGCTATCACAATACAACTTCTCAAACATACATCACACTAATCTCAATCTTGTATCAAAAGATATATGAAAATCATACAAGTAATAAATTGAGATTGCTTGTTAAGAAAAACACAAAATATGTAAGATATTAGTGAAAAGTTTACCAAGCAAAGTATGATGAAAAATCCATGCAAAGAGACATCTAGATGATCAAGGATGATGCTAGATGACGATTGATGATCATGAAAAAGTGTTTGAGTAAACTAAAAATGAGTTCTTTGGAATTTTTCTTCTCTTGAAAAATATCCTAAGTATAGAATATGAATATGAACTCTTGTAATTGACCTAAAGTCAAAGTGGCATATATTTAGGGGGCCAAAACAAGGTGTGGTCGTTTTGATAAGTTGGCCTCATATTTGCCTTGGGCGCTGTACGTAGAGTGCCTCTTGTACAGCGCCCCAACTCTGTTCTCACGGGAAAACAGAGTGGGGCTGTACATAGAGCGCTTTGTACAGCGCCTGTACAGCGACCCAACAGCGACCGAATTAAATCGATCAGGTCTGAACAGCGCTCAAGGGAGCGCCCAATGCAAAAATGCAATCCTAAGTCTAAGCATGACAAGGCAATTGGATATGCAAGATGCAATCAAACTAACATGCAAGAAGAGATGTTAATGAACATTAATGCACAAAAATAAGACACACAACATACAAGTATTAAACATATGCATGAGTTGTGAGTATATGCAACTATCTCTTCAAGACAAGTAAGCACAAAGAAATATACCTTCGGTGCTTATCAATATGAGGTCTTCAAAGGGCTTCAAACAATAAACCCGATACCTAGGCTACCCTTACAAAGAACCCCAACATGTGGTTTGTCCACGAAATGAGCCAATCAACAATTGGGAACCTTACAATCTCCCCCTTTGGCTATTTCGTGACAAAACCACCACTCACATTGATTCCTCACATTAAAATATAAACAACGGGATAACTATGATATTCTATAGTACAAAGAGATAAGAAAATAAAACTTCAAGTCTTTAATCTCTTGTAGAATAATCAAGCCCTGAAAAGAAATTTTCTAACATTTCCAATACAAGTAAAAAGTGAGATGAATCAAGTGAGAACAAAAAACAAGCATTTGCATTTGTAAAAAGATTAGGCACAACATGATAAAATGTAGTGTTGTAAAAAGATTAGGCACAACATGATAAAATGTAGTGTATGCAATGCTCCCCCTCAACGGGTTACTCCCCCTCAATGAATGTTCTCTCCAATATGCACAATTGCTTCTATAATTTGCAACTCCCCTTACCATATACTACTCCCCCTTTTTGTCATGATATAGGCAAAGGAGTAGTCCCCAACCGAGTCACTCATAGCAACGAGAGATAGAAGCATGCAAGATATTTGCATATATATATAAGTCACTTTATGCACCTCAATTAATTGAATAGAAACAAGGAGATTTATTTGAAAGAAAATGTGTGAATCAAACATGCTTTGCATACAAGACATGTAGCATTCAAGTCCAAAATACAATGGTATTTGGCAAAGCAAATGACAAAGGTTTCTAATAAGAATTCAAACCAATTTCACCAATGTCATGAGTAAAGCAAGGATATAGAGTATATTGATTTCAATTTAAGAGCAACTATATCCAACTTTATAAGTGAAACATGGCATGAGCGACTTTGCACCCTTTTTTATTTTTCCGGATAAGATATCCGTATGATAGTAGCCATGGTCAACTAATAAAGAAAGAGAGACATTTGGAATATAAATTCCTTTGAACGGATACAAGATCCTTTATTCATTTTGAGTCTCATAAGCTTTCACACAAGTTTTGCATTTTAAGAATATGCAATCATCAATTCATGCTTTTCATGTGAGCATGTAATATGAATTTCATGCTTTTTCAATTGACATTAGCATGTTATAAAAGAATCATCATGTCATGGAGATAACTATAGGTCATTCAAGTCATACTTCCTACATACATCTCCTAGTCCAAAAATGCATGTTTGAACATAAATATGACATGGATTGTAAACAAGCAAGGTTCACACTTATTGAATTGAAAACATATATACATATGTGCAACCAAGCTTACTCAAACAATTAAAAGAAGAGGCATAAGTTATTTAGAATTTTTTGCAAGATACAAGAATGCAAAATAGCTCTCTTTGCTTGAGTTCTCCATATGGGGTCAAGTACCATACTCATCACTCCACCAAACAAATTCCAATAGATCTACTAAGAGTTTTAAATCGAGTAGCATCTAAAGGTTTAGTGAATAGGTCCGCAAGTTGATCGTTTGTACCTACATGCTCAAGTACAATAACTTTGTTCTCAACTAGCTCTCTAATGAAGTGATGGCGGATGTCAATATGCTTAGTTCTAGAGTGTTGTACCGGATTCTTGAAAATATTAATAGCACTCATGTTATCACAAAAGAGAGTGAGTGTACCTTGGTTGAATCCGTAGTCTACTAGCATTTGCTTCATCCATATAAGTTGAGTGCATCCACTCCCCGCGGCTATGTACTCGGCTTCCGCCGTGGACAAGGAAATTGAGTTTTGCTTCTTGCAAAACCAAGACACCAAGTTGTTGCCTAGAAAGAAGCAACCGCCCGATGTGCTCTTCCTATCATCACAATTTCCTGCCCAATCCGCATCACTATATCCTACAAGACTAGGATTAGTGTCAAATGAGTACCAAATTCCATAATTAGAAGTCCTATTCACAAAGCGAATGACTCTTTTAACCGAAGAGAGATGGGACTCCTTGGGATCGGATTGGTACCTAGCACAAACTCCTACACTAAATGATATATCGGGCCTACTTGCGGTCAAATAGAGCAAGCTCCCTATCATGCCACGATATAAGGTTTGGTCCACACTTTTACCGCTAGCATCCTTGCTTAGCTTCAAAGTGGTGCTCATAGGATTGTCACAATGTTTGGCTTTTTCAAGACCAAACTTCTTCACTAGGTTTTTGGCATATTTGGCTTGGGTTATGAAAATCCCATCATCTAGTTGCCTAATTTGCAAACCTAAGAAGTAACTAAGCTCACCAACAAGACGCATCTCAAATTCATGAGACATAACATCAAAAAATTGTTGGACCTTGGTGTTGTTGGTGGAGCCAAACACTATATCATCAACATATATTTTAGCTATGAAAAGCTCATCATTGTTTCTTTTGATGAATAGTGTCTTGTCAACACTACCACGTGTGTAATCATTGTCAACAAGAAATAGAGTGAGGGGCTCATACCAAGCCCTCGGTGCTTGTTTCAACCTATATAGAGCCTTCTTGAGGCGATAGACATGGTTGGGGTGGTGAGCATCCACAAACCCCTTGGGTTGTTCAACAAACACTTCCTCTTGCAAGAGGCCATTGAGGAAGGCACTCTTGACATCCATTTGGTGCAATTTGAACTTGTGCACACAAGAAATGGGCAAGAGAAGCCTAATAGACTCTAAACGGGCAACGGGAGCAAATGTCTCCTCAAAGTCGATACCCTCAATTTGAGAGTACCCTTGTGCTATAAGTCTAGCCTTGTTCCGCACTATGTTGCCATCCTCATCGGATTTGTTCCTAAATATCCATTTAGTGCCTATGACATTAGTGGTCTTAGGCCTAGGAACTAGAGTCCAAACCTCATTCATTTCGAATTGGTTTAGCTCTTCTTGCATGGCAAGAACCCAAAATTCATCATTTAAGGCTTCTTCAACCTTTTTGGGTTCAATTTGAGAGGTGTAGCATGTGTAGCTAATAAGATTAGCAAGTTGACGTCTAGTCCTAACACCCTCATTAACCTCTCCAATGATATCTTCTTTATCATGGAGTTTCCTAACCCATGGAGCGGGTTCTTTAGAGTCTAAGAGAAGAACTCTATCAATAGGTTGTGTGTCATCATTGTTGACATTAGATGTCCCAACATTAGGAGACACCACAACATTCTCCAAAGGAGAAACATCACTAAAAATAACCTCCTCCTCATGATCATTTGACTTGAGCCTAGTATCATCAAATACGACATTGGATGATTCCATAACACTTAGAGTCTTTAAATTGAAAACTCTATAGGCTCTACTATTCAAGGCATAGCCAATAAAATACCCTCATCACTCTTAGCATCGAATTTGCCAAGTTGATCACGGTCATTCAAATGTAGCATTTGCTTCCAAAGTGTGGAAGTAGCTAACATTTGGCCTCTTGCCTTTCCATAACTCATAGGAGGTATTTCTAGTATCGGCCTTAGGAAAACTTTATTTCCTATATAGCAAGCCGTATTGATGGCTTCGGCCCATAGGTTTCCTAGGGACATTGTTGCTAAGCAACATCACACGGGCCATCTCTTGAAGGACCCTATTTTTCCTCTCAACAACTCCATTTTGTTGAGGTGTCCTAGGAGCCGAAAACTCATGGGAGATGCCTAAACCATTACAAAAGGTTTCAAAAGTAGCATTCTCAAATTCCCTCCCATGGTCACTTCTAATCCGTTTTATGCTTTTAATATTAGAGTTCATTTCATTTTGTATTTTATTACAAAGCATTTTAAACTTATCAAAAGTTTCGGATTTTTCTCTAAGAAAATATGTCCATGTGAACCTAGAGAATCATCAACACAAACAAAATGTATCTCTTTCCACCCAAACTTTCGGTTTGCATGGGACCCATGAGGTCCATGTGGAGAAGCTCAAGAGGCTCCTTGGTGGTGAGATACTTACCCTTTTTGTGCATGCTTTTAGTTTGCTTTCCTTGTTGGCAAGATCCACAAACACCATTGGCTTTCTTCCCAAGCTTAGGGAGGCCACGCACACAATTGAACTTTCCAAGGGTCCGTAGATCCCTAAAGTTCATGTGGCCAAGTCTTTCATGCCACAACTCAATTTGCTCATCCATGGACACATGATTAGATACATACTAGCTTCAAGACAATAACAATTGTCGCTAGATCTCATGCCCTTCAACAAGGTTTGTCCATCGGGTTTTAGGATAGAGCAATAATCTTTAGAAAACAAGACGGAATATCCTTCATCACTAAGATGTGAAATGCTTATTAATTGGCTTTCAAGCCATCAACAAATAAAGCATTGGATAAGGAGGGTAATCCGGGAACGGAAATGGTTCCTTTCCCTACAACATTTCTTTTGGATCCAACACCAAAAGTGACATTCCACCTTCCTCCATAACAAGAGTCTCGAAGAAACTCTTGTTTCCCGTCATATGCCTAGAGCACCCACTATCCAATACCAAAAATTAGAAGAATTTGCCTTCAGGCTATTTGTGCAACATGGCAAACATTTTTATTCTTTCTAATCCACTTAGCAACAATTTTAGCTTTCTTAGTGGTCTTTGGTACATGTGCTCTACTATTCCTAGGATCATGCAAATCAATATTATCATTCCTAGGAACATGCATCTTGGCTCTATTCTTTCTCTTTTCAATCATGCTTCGTGTTCTACACATTTTTATATATCGAAAGCAATGTGGTCTAATATGACCATCAAATCCACAAAAGTGACATATAGATAAAATAAGGAATCATACCTTGTCCTTGTCTTTATGGATGAAGGGTTCAATCCATCTTCGTTGTTGAACCGGTCTAGGTTGCTTCCTAGCTTGAGGTTGCATGATAGGTCTCTTTCCTTTGTGAGCCATTTGAGGAGGAATGTTGGCTTCAGGGACCCTAGGGGGTTGAGCTTGAGGTTGCCTTCTTGGCCCCATCTTCACTTGTGCATTGAACATTGTCCTACTTCTAACTTCTTCCTAGGAATTTGTACAAATGAAGTTCGTCTTCGTTCCTCAAAGACTTGACAAACACGGTCTTGTTAGAGGTTGAGATCTTCTTGCCATCTTCATACCCAAGACCCCTCTTATCACATGGACTCTTTCCAACACCAAGCACATGGTCAAGCTTCTTGGTGCTAGAATCCATCCTAGCCAAAGACCCTTTAATTTCTATAAGTTCTGAAAGTATTAAATACTCAAGGTGTGTTAATATATAAGCTAGAGGGGGGTGAATAGATTTTATCTAATTATTACCCAATTTTCGCATGCAAGTCAATTTTACGAAAATACCCCTAGCAAGTCAACAATACATACAAGTGTAATAAGATGCGGAAATAGTAAAATGACACTTGATGTTTACGTGGAAAACCCAACCACTGGGAAAAACCACGGGCTGTAAATGCGCCACACTCGACCTCGAATCCACTATATGAAAAGACGGTTACACCCTCAAGTGATTCTCGGACCCTCACCCTAGATAACCTCAGGCTGTAAGGATTCCCGTTTTTTTGATTGGCTTATTTCGTGGTCAAACCACATGTTGGGTTTTGAATGTAAGGGTAGTCTAAGTGTTTAGTGTTGAAGATCAAAGGCCCTTCCATGACCTCAAGATACAAGCACGCCAAAGGTATAATCTCTTGTGCTTGTTTTTCTTTGAAGAGATTTAGTAGCACACACTCACTTAGCATTCTTGCTATGATTGCATACTTGCTTATTTTTATGTGCATCTCTTCACATGTCACTTTACACACTAGCACTTTGGTTGATATATCTTGTTGTGTGTATATGTGCCTTATAATTCGTTTTCCCGACATTGTTCGGAAACGTCCGCGCTTGCACTAATGAGTGCTTGGTTTCGCGCGAAGACCGCCTATGGAGAATGCCCTTGGCTTCTCCTTGGTTTTCACCATTGTTGGTGATCGGCGGTTATGATCGGCGGCCTGGCCGCCGACTGAAACCGCCGTTTCAGTCCAGATTGGTCTGAAGCAATTATGCGGTCAAGATCGGCGGTCACGACCGCCGTTCGAAACCGCCGTTCATACCTGATCGATTTTAATCTCTCGGTTTGATTCGGCGGTTGGATCGGCGGTCACGAAACCGCCGAATGAAACCGCCGTTAATGCTCTGTTCTTCACGAGCTGAATTCGGCGGTCGTCATCGGCGGCCTGGCCGCCGATTGAAACCGCCGAACGGTGAGTTTCAGGGGCAAAAGTGTCTTTTCACATGCCCAATTCTTGATGTCTATAAATATCTTGTTTTCTCATTCTCTGAATAAGTTTCTTGAGCAATTAGAACCCTAATCTTTCAAGAGAGATTTTTGAGAAAAAATCAAATCAAGAACCTATCTTTAAACACTCAAATCAATTCCCTTTTGCATCAAATTTCATATTTGATCTTCTATGCCTTCATAGAATTGATCCATGCATGGTTTTGAATCATCACATCTTATTTGGTATGTTCTTCACTAATTTCATATTACTTTAGTGTTTTTCATATTAATACATCTCTTTAATTACTTGTATGCTTTTGATTATATGCTAGATACAAGTTAGAGATTATTTGTGATGAAAATTAATTGAGTGTTGATTGTGATAGCTAATTAGGTTTTTAATTAATCTTGATTAGCTAAGCTATTTGACATGTCATTTAGCAATTGATATCTAGGGTTGATTAAATTGATTATATCATCATCCTAGATAAGCATCTAAGGTTACCTAGCCTTGTTTGTTATTTGAATATTCATATATATATTCACATAGGTTGTTTCTCTTCATAGAGAAGTAAGTCTTGAGGCTAAGAGTGCTTAGGCCTCAAGCAAATTGGAATAGGGTTGCTAATAAAGGCCCGCTGGGTAGAAGTGAGGGGTTACAGACCGGAATGTTAGACGAGGTCTACATAGGTTGTAAACTTAATTTCAATTAGTGATTTCGAGTTCCGAGTGTGGCGCACTATACAGCCCGTGGTTTTTCCCAGTGGTTGGGTTTCCACGTATACATCAAGTGTTATTTAAATTCCGCACTATATTACACTTGTATGTATTTTTGACTAGTAGGGGCATTTTCGTAAAATTGACTTGCATGCGAAAATTGGGTAATAATAGCTAAAATCTATTCACCCCCCCCCCTCTAGCTTTATATTGAACACGCCTCGAGTTATTTAATTACTTTCAATTGGTATCAGAGCGGGTTCCTAGATATACTTAGGTGATCCTAGCTCATTTTAGGTGTGTTGTGCATTTGTGTGATTTTTGCTCATTCATACATTTTGCATACATTTCATTCATTCATTTGATACAATGAGTGGATTCGGTGGCAACCATGAGGGTGCTTCAAGCACACGGCCACCCCTCCTCACCGGCATAAATTACTCCCAATGGAAAGGGAAGATGGAGGCATATGTGTGTCAAATCCATGATAGGGCATGGATGGCCATTGAAGATGGATATTCGCCTCCTATGATGACTCCCACGGATGGAGGAGAAGAAGTGCTCAAGCCTAAGGCACAGTGGACACAACCTGAGTTTGAGTTGTCCAAGTGGAATCAAAAGGCGTGGCACGCCCTCATATGTGCAGTGGATGAAAATCAGTACAAATTGATTCAGAACACTAAGATAGCCAAGGAGGCATGGGACATCTTAGAGGTTGCACACGAGGGAACCGAAGTAGTGAAGGACTCCAAACTTCAAGTCCTCCAAACTCAATTTGAGACACTTAGGATGGAGGAGAATGAGTGCTTCAACGACTTCGAGATTAGGTTGATGGACATTGTCAACCAAAGTCATCAACTTGGTGACCCTTACTCGGATAGAAGGATCAAGCAAAAGATAATGAGATCGCTTCCCGAGAGGTTTGAGTCTAAGGTGACGGCTTTAGAAGAAAATAGTGATTTTAAGGACATGAAGCCGAGCGAGGTAATAGGTAGACTTCTCGCCTACGAGTCTAGGAAGGGTCCTAGCTCCACTCCTTCAAAGAAGCAAAAAGGGATTACTTTGAGAGCTTCCAAGGTTGAGAAGGAGGACAAGGATGACTCGGATGAAGACATGGCACTTTTAATGAGAAAATTCAAGAAGTTTGTAAAATTCGAGAAGAAGGGTCATGCATCCAAAGGGCAAGAATTGAAGAAAAGGGTTCCTTTCAAGAAGGTTGAGCATAGGCAAGAGAATAGTGAAAGGAAAGGGATCCAATGCTATGAGTGTGGTGGCATAGGTCATATCTCACTAGATTGTGGGAATTTGAAGAACAAGAGAGAAAAAATGATGGCCGCCATTTGGAGTGAAAGTGATGACTCCGAAGAAGGAGATAAGTCATCAAGTGATGATGAGCTTATCAATAACTTCAAGGCATTGGGTGCCAATTGTGAAGAAAATGAAGTTGTTGGTAAGAATTCCGTTGCTAGTGATCCCATAGAAGAGAAAGTCGAAGAAGTAGCTCTAGAGGAGATAGTTGTTGCTTCGCATTGGGATATGGCACTTATTGACTCAAGAGATCAAGGTGAAGGTCTTGATGAGGAAATTGGATCCATAAGAGAGGAGGAGAGCCTAGAAGATGACACTAGTGGAGATGACTCCTTATCTAACTCTACAAATGGAAATGTAGAGAATATGGATATGCATAACTTTATAGTCAATGTTGAAAGCTCCATGAAGAAGAAAGATAGATTTCTAAGGATTTTAGAGGAAGAAAATCTAGAGCTTACAACATACAATGACCTCCTAAAGAAGCAAGTGGAGAAAATGGATCTTAAGGACAACTTTGAAAGTTTTGAAAGCTCTAAGTTAAAGAATGAAAAAGAGATTCAAAGGTTAAAGGAAGAACTACTTAGGCTTTCAACACAAGTTGATCACTTGAATGATGAAGTGATAAGATCCATGGTGGAAGAAGACAAGCTAAAAGATGAGCTAGCTTTGTCTAAGAGGAATGAAGAGGGTTTGAAGAGAGAGCTTGTTGAAGCCAAAGAGTCATTGACTAGAATGACCACAAGCACCAAGAAACTTGACAACATACTTGGTGTAGGAAAAAGCCCTTGTGACAAAAGAGGTCTTGGATTCGAAGTGAGCAAGGATTGCTCTATTCCTAAGAAGACCGTCTTTGTGAAGAGTTTGGGTAAGATAGAAGCGTCACCGGTGCAAACTCCTAGGAAGAAGTTAGAACTAGGACAATGTTCGAAAAATGCACAAGTGAAGGTGGTGAAAACGAGACAACCCCAAGCTCAACGGATTAGAGCCTCTCGAGTCATCTCTCCTCAACAAATGACTCACTATGAAAAGAGGCAAAACATGCTACCTAATCCAAGGAGGCAACCCATTCCGGTTCAACCAAATAGAAGACATGAACCGACTCAACACCAAAGGAGACATCAAATGCATGATGAGTCTCAAATGACTTCACAAGAACATGGTATGAATTCTTACTTTGTACCAACTTGTCATTATTGTGGTGTTTATGGGCATATTAGGCCTAAGTGCTTTAAGTACATTAACCATTGTAGGATTGATAGCATGATAAAGAAAAAGAGGCTAAGAAGAGCCCATTTGCATGAGCCTAGGAAATCTTTTGTCAATAATCCTAGGTTAGTGAATGACATGCAACCTTTGACCACTAAGAAGAAAAATGTTATATCTATGTGGATAAGGAAAAATGAACCCGCTTGCTATGAGACTAACAAGTCTCAAATAGGTTCAACCAAGTCAAATGGACTTGGTAGGTCCATAGGACCTCATGCCCTTCATTAATGAAGGATGATGCTAACCCCATATGGGGAACTCAAGCAAAGAGAGCTATTTTTGCATTCTTGTCACTTGCAAAAAATTTGAAAAATCTTATGCTTCTTGGTTGATTGCTTGAGTAAGCTTGGTTGCACATATATATATATGTTTTCAATTCAATAAGTGTGAACCTTGCTTGTTTACAATCCATGTCATATTTATGTTCAAACATGCATTTTGGACTAGGAGATGTATGTAGGAAGTATGATTTGAATGACCTATGATTATCTCCATGACATGATGATTCTTAAATAACATGCTAATGTCTTATGTAAGCATGAAATTCATGTACATGCTCAAATGAAAAAGCATGAATTGATAATTGCGTTCTTAAATGCAAAAACTTGTGTGAAAAAGCTAATGAGACTCAAATGAAAAAGGATCTAGTATCCATTCAAGGATTTTACAATCCAAATGTCTCTCTTTCTTTATTGGTTGAACATGTCTACTATCATACGGGTTTCATTCCCGGAAAAATCAATAGGGTGCAAAGTTGCTCATGACATGTTTAGCTTATAAAGTTGGATATAGTTGTTCTTAAATTGAAATCAATGAAATTTCTATATCCTTGCTTCTCTCATGACAATGGTGAAATTGGTTTGAATTCCTATTAGAAACCTTTGTCATTTGCTTTGCCAAATACCATGGTATTTTGGACTTGAATGCAATATGTCTTGTATGCAAAGCATTTTGTTTCACACATGTTATCTAATAAATCTCCTCGTTTCTCTCTGATTAATTGAGATTGCATAAAGTGACTTATATTGATTATGCATATACTAGAATGCTACTATCTCTCTTTGCCTTGAGTGACCCGGTTGGGGACTACTCCTTTGTCTATATCATGACAAAAAGGGGAGTATAATGTGGTAAGGGGAGGTGCAAATTGTTGTAGCAATTGGTGCACATTGGGGAGAATATACATTGAGGGGGAGTAACCCTTTGAGGGGGAGCATTGCATTCATCATACATTGCATGATGTTGTGTTTAATTTCTTAGAAATGCAAATGCTTGTTTATGTCCTCACTTGATTCATCTCACTTTTACTTGTTTCGGAAAGTTTAGAAACCTTGTTTCAGGGAATGATTGTTCTACAAGAGATTGAAGACTTCAAGTTTTATTTTTATATATCTCTTTGTATTGTAGAAAATCTTCATTGACCCATAGGTTTTATTTTGTTGTGAGGAATCAATGTGAGTGGTGGTTTTGTCACGAAATAGCCAAAGGGGGAGATTGTAAGGATTCCCGTTTTTTTGATTGGCTTATTTCGTGGTCAAACCACATGTTGGGGTTTTGAATGTAAGGGTAGTCTAAGTGTTTAGTGTTGAAGATCAAAGGCCCTTCCATGACCTCAAGATACAAGCACGCCAAAGGTATAATCTCTTATGCTTGTTTTTCTTTGAAGAGATCTAGTAGCACACACTCACTTAGCATTCTTGCTATGATTGCATACTTGCTTATTTTTATGTGCATCTCTTCACATGTCACTTTACACACTAGCACTTTGGTTGATATATCTTGTTGTGTGTATATGTGCCTTATAATTCGTTTCCCGACATTGTTCGGAAACGTCCGCGCTTGCACTAATGAGTGCTTGGTTTCGCGCGAAGACCGCCTATGGAGAATGCCCTTGGCTTCTCCTTGGTTTTCACCATTGTTGGTGCTCGGCGGTTATGATCGGCGGCCTGGCCGCCGAATGAAACCGCCGTTTCAGTCCAGATTGGTCTGAAGCAATTATGCGGTCAAGATCGGCGGTCACGACCGCCGTTCGAAACCGCCGTTCATACCTGATCGATTTTAATCTCTCGGGTTTGATTCGGCGGTTGGATCGGCGGTCGCGAAACCGCCGAATGAAACCGCCGTTAATGCTCTGTTCTTCACGAGCTCAATTCGGCGGTCGTTATAGGAGGCCAGGCCGCCGATTGAAACCGCCGAACGGTGCGTTTCAGGGGCAATAGTGTCTTTTCACATGCCCATTCTTGATGTCTATAAATATCTTGTTTTCTCAATCTCTGAATAAGTTTTTGAGCAATTAGAACCCTAATCTTTCAAGAGAGATTTTTGAGAAAAAATCAAATCAAGAACCTATCTTTAAACACTCAAATCAATTCCCTTTTGCATCAAATTTCATATTTGATCTTCTATGCCTTCATAGAATTGATCCATGCATGGTTTTGAATCATCACATCTTATTTGGTATGTTCTTCACTAATTTCATATTACTTTAGTGTTTTTCATATTAATACATCTCTTTAATTACTTGTATGCTTTTGATTATATGCTAGATACAAGTTAGAGATTATTTGTGATGAAAATTAATTGAGTGTTGATTGTGATAGCTAATTAGGTTTTTAATTAATCTTGATTAGCTAAGCTATTTGACATGTCATTTAGCAATTGATATCTAGGGTTGATTAAATTGATTATATCATCATCCTAGATAAGCATCTAAGGTTACCTAGCCTTGTTTGTTATTTGAATATTCATATATATATTCACATAGGTTGTTTCTCTTCATAGAGAAGTAAGTCTTGAGGCTAAGAGTGCTTAGGCCTCAAGCAAATTGGAATAGGGTTGCTAATAAAGGCCCGCTGGGTAGAAGTGAGGGGTTACAGACCGGAATGTTAGACGAGGTCTACATAGGTTGTAAACTTCATTTCAATTAGTGATTTCGAGTTCCGAGTGTGGCGCACTATACAGCCCGTGGTTTTTCCCAGTGGTTGGGTTTCCACGTATACATCAAGTGTTATTTAAATTCCGCACTATATTACACTTGTATGTATTTTTGACTAGTAGGGGCATTTTCGTAAAATTGACTTGCATGCGAAAATTGGGTAATAATAGCTAAAATCTATTCCCCCCCCCCCCCCCCCCCCCCCCCCCCCCCCCCCCCCCCCCCCCCCCCCCCCCCCCCTCCCCCTCCCCCTCTAGCTTTATATTGAACACGCCTCGAGTATTTAATTACTTTCACAGGCTATGGACACTACCAATCGCCACTCTTGGTTCAATCCCTAGTGATATCCCCTGATACACTACTCTTGGCGTGAGCACCCTCTAATCTATCACGCGGGCCTTTTATAGCGGCTCTAGTCCAATTTGCTTGAGGCCTAAGCACACTTAGCCCCAAGACTTCAATCTCTCAAAAGAGATGCACAACCCTATGTGAATATGTATGAATATTCAATTAATGCAATAAGAGCTAGGGTACTCTAAATGCTTACCTAGGATTATAAGATGACAATATAATCAATCCTAGATATCACATATAGCTATATGACATGGCATATAACTTTAGCTAAGTAAAGGATAACCAATCCTAGATACAAAGCTATCATATAAAACCCACAAACATTCAAAGGATTAACTAGTTGATTAAAAAAACATCTATCAACCTAGTTATCAATACATCACACAAGAATGTTCATGGCATAGCTTTTAGGCAATAATGACCTAATCAAATAAGCTATGAAAAATAATCTCAATAACAAATGAGATCATTAGCTAGATGGCATATGAACATTAAAGCCTAGCTAATAAATAATAACCCAATCAACACATAATCTCAATCTTATATGTAGAAATTAATCTAAACACATATAAGTAAATATGAGATAAAATTGATAAGTAGACACACTAATTATGTAAGATAAAAGTGTTCAACAAATCATACCATGTGTGTTGAAGAAGTCCCATGCATTAGCATATGCTAGATGATCCTAGATGATGCTTAGATGAAGATTTATGCATGTGGGAATGGGTTTAGAGAGATAAAGATATGATCTTTAAGCTTTCTCTCTCAAGTCTCTCTAAATATCTCTCTAGGGTTCTTATGATCAAAGACTTGTATTCTAAACCAGAGATAAGGATGTATTTATAGAGACCAAAAACAGGGCAGGTGAAAATACAATTTTGCCCTTGAAACGCACCGATCGGCGGTTTCAATCGGCGGCCAGGCCGCCGAATTGAACTGCCGAATGGCTCCCGAGTGGAACAGGGGAACTTCGGCGACTTCATTCGGCGGTTTCGTAACCGCCGATCCCAACCGCCGTTTTGGACCCGAGAGATATATTTCAATCAGGTCTCATTCGGCGGTTTCGAATGGCGGCCAGGCCGCCGAACGTAACCGCCGTTTCACCAAAAATGGTGAAACCAAGGAGAAGCCAAAGGCATCTCCACCGGCGATCATCGTGCTAAACAAAGCACATCAACGTGCACGCGCGGACGTTTCCGAACATCCTTAGGGAAACGAATTACTCCACACTAAAAGCTAACATACATGAAGTGCAAGTGTGGGTATTGAATGCATCCTAATGCCTATCATGTCATGGCATTTCATATAAAAAGATGCAAACAATCTTATGCAAGAAGAGACATTGAATAAATCAATAAAGCACAATGCACACAAAATATAAACACACCATACAAGAATAAGAGTTATGCATGTTGTGTGTGTGTGTGCAACTATAACTCTTCAAGCCAAAGTAAGCACAAGATATACCTTTGGTGCTTGTCCTCTTGAGGTCTTGGAAAGAGTCTTGATCTTCAACAAAACACCTAGACTACCCTTACAACCAAACCCCAACATGTGGTTTGACCACGAAATAAGCCAATCAATTAATGGGAATCCTTACAATCTCCCCCTTTGGCTATTTCGTGACAAAACCACCACTCACATTGATTCCTCACAACATAATAGAAACTACGGGTCTACAATGATTTTCTACTTTACAAAGAGATAAGATAAATGGTCTTGAAGTCTTCAATCTCAAGTAGAACAATCAATCCCTGAAAGCACGGTTTCTATACTTTCCAATACAAGAAAAGGTGAGATGAATCAAGTGAGATAAAACAAGCATTTGCATTTAAGAATTTAAGAACAACATCATGCAATGTATGAATGTGCAAATGCTCCCCCTCAAAGGGTTACTCCCCCTCAATAAGTATTCTCCCCAACATGCACAATTGCTACTACAATTTGCAACTCCCCTTACCACAACATACTCCCCCTTTTTGTCATGATATAGACAAGGGAGTAGTCCCCAACCGGGTCACTCAAGGCAAAGAGAGATAGTAGCATTCTAGTATATGCATAATCAATATAAGTCACTTTATGCAATCTCAAATTTATTGGAGAGAAACAAGGAGATTTATTTTAAGAAAATGTGTGAATCAAAAAATTGCTTTGCATACAAGACATGTAGCATTTAAGTCCAAATATCATGGTATTTGGCAAAGCAAATGACAAAGGTTTTCAATATGAATTCAAACCAATTTCACCAATGTCAAGAGAGAAGCAAGGATATAGGTTTTCATTGATTTCAATTTAAGAACAACTATATCCAACTTTATAAGCCAAACATGTCATGAGCGACTTTGCACCCTACTTGATTTTTTCCGGATAAGATATCCGTATGATAGTAGACATGTTCAACCAATAAAGAAGAGAGATATTTGGATTGTAAAATCCTTGAATGGATACAAGATCCTTTTTCATTTGAGTCTCATAAGCTTTTTCACACATTTTTTGCATTTAAAAATTGCAATCATCAAAACATGCTTTTTAAGATAAACATTTAGCATGTCATTTAGCAATCATCATGTCATGGAGATCATTATAGGTCATTCAAATTAAATCTATGTATATATCTCCTAGTCCAAAAATGCATGTTTGAACATAAATATGACATGGATTGCAATACAAGCATTGATCACACTTATTGAATAGAAAATATATATACAGTGCAACCAAGCTTACTCAAGCAACAAAAAGAGAAGCATAAGATATTTCAAATTTTTTGCACGTAACTAGAATGCAAAATAGCTCTCTTTGCTTAAGTTCCCCATATGGGGTCAAAATCCACACCACTTCAATGAAGGGCATGTGGTCTAAAAGACTTACCAAGTCCATAGGACCTAGTTGAACCTATTTGAGACATGTTTGTCTCGTAGCAAGCGGGTTCGTCTTTTCTAATCCACTTAGGTGTCTCAATAACATACCTAGTGGTCATAGGTTCTAGAGTTCTAGATGGCAAAGAATCATGCAAATGATTTTCTTCCTTTTTAAGGACATGCATCTTAGCTCTAGCCTTTTTCTTTTCAATCATGCATATAAGATTACATATTTAAATGTAATGCAAGCAACTTGGTCTAACATGACCAACAATACCACACAAATGACAAGAGGAGATAAGGTTAGGAATTATACCATTCCCTTGAGCATGCAAAAGTGCTTTCCCTTGTCGTTGTGGTTGTCTTGGTAGTTGGATAGGATCTCTCCTCCTTTGATGATGACCAAGACAATGTTGCTTGCTCGGTTGAGCTTGCATGATTGAACACTTCCCTATTAGGATCGTAGGTTGAGGGAAGTTAGCCTTCTTGGTTGGTTAGACCAAGATTGAGGAAGGCTTGGGCTTGAAGCTCTTTGGTGATGTGAGCAACGCCCTTTCATCTTCGTCTCCTCTCTCACCTTAGAGGGACATCTCCTCATCGGAGTTATTTTCTTCTCTCACAAAATCACTCATAGTGTTTGCGTTGAATGAATGCAAATGAGAAGAATGCAAGATGTATGTCAAAAACAATAATCATACAAAATGCACAACACACCAAAAATGAGCTTGGATCACCTAAGTATATCTAGGAACCCGCTCTGATACCAATTGAAAGTAATTAAATACTCAAGGTGTGTTTAATATATAAAGCTAGAGGGGGGGTGAATAGATTTTATCTAATTATTACCCAATTTTCGCATGCAAGTCAATTTTACGAAAATACCCCTAGCAAGTCAAAAATACATACAAGTGTAATAAGATGCGGAAACAGTAAATGACACTTGATGTTTACGTGGAAAACCCAACCACTGGGAAAAACCACGGGCTGTTAAGTGTGCCACACTCGGACCTCGAAATCCACTATATGAAAAGACGGTTACACCCTCAAGTGATTCTCGGACCCTCACCCTAGATAACCTCAGGCTATGGACACTACCAATCGCCACTCTTGGTTCAATCCCTAGTGATATCCCCTGATACACTACTCTTGGCGTGAGCACTCTCTAATCTACCACGCGGGCCTTTTATAGCGGCTCTAGTCCAATTTGCTTGAGGCCTAAGCACACTTAGCCTCAAGACTTCAATCTCTCAAAAGAGATGCACAACCCTATGTGAATATGTATGAATATTCAATTAATTCAATAAGAGCTAGGGTACTCTAAATGCTTACCTAGGATTATAAGATGACAATATAATCAATCCTAGATATCACATATAGCTATATGACATGGCATATAACTTTAGCTAAGTAAAGGATAACCAATCCTAGATACAAAGCTATCATATAAAACCCACAAACATTCAAAGGATTAACTAGTTGATTAAAAAAACAATCTATCAACCTAGTTATCAATACATCACACAAGAATGTTCATGGCATAGCTTTTAGGCAATAATGACCTAATCAAATAAGCTATGAAAAATAATCTCAATTAACAAATGAGATCAATTAGCTAGATGGCATATGAACATTAAAGCCTAGCTAATAAATAATAACCCAATCAACACATAATCTCAATCTTATATGTAGAAATTAATCTAAACACATATAAGTAAAATATGAGATAAAATTGATAAGTAGAAACACTAATTATGTAAGATAAAAGTGTTCAACAAATCATACCATGTGTGTTGAAGAAGTCCCATGCATTAGCATATGCTAGATGATCCTAGATGATGCTTAGATGAAGATTTATGCATGTGGGAATGGGTTTAGAGAGATAAAGATATGATCTTTAAGCTTTCTCTCTCAAGTCTCTCTAAATATCTCTCTAGGGTTCTTATGATCAAAGACATGTATTCTGAACCAGAGATAAGGATGTATTTATAGAGACCAAAAACAGGGCAGGTGAAAATACAATTTTGCCCTTGAAACGCACCGATCGGCGGTTTCATTCGGTGGCCAGGCCGCCGAATTGAACCGCCGAATGGCTCCCGAGTGGAACAGGGGAACTTCGGCGACTTCATTCGGCGGTTTGGAAACCGCCGATCCCAACCGCCGTTTTGGACCCGAGAGATATATTTCAATCAGGTCACATTCGGCGGTTTCGAACGGCGGCCAGGCCGCTGAACGTAACCGCCGTTTCACCAAAAATGGTGAAACCAAGGAGAAGCCAAAGGCATCTCCACCGGCGATCATCGCGCAAAACAAAGCACATCAACGTGCACGCGCGGACGTTTCCGAACATCCTTCGGGAAACGAATTACACCACACTAAAAGCTAACATACATGAAGTGCAAGTGTGGGTATTGAATGCATCCTAATGCCTATCATGTCATGGCATTTCATATAAAAAGATGCAAACAATCTTATGCAAGAAGAGACATTGAATAAATCAATAAAGCACAATGCATACAAATATAAACACAACATTCAAGAATAAGAGTTATGCATGTTGTGTGTGTGTGTGCAACTATAACTCTTCAAGCCAAAGTAAGCACAAGATATACCTTTGGTGCTTGTCCTCTTGAGGTCTTGGAAAGGGTCTTGATCTTCAACAAATCACCTAGACTACCCTTACAACCAAACCCCAACATGTGGTTTGACCACGAAATAAGCCAATCAATTAATGGGAATCCTTATAAGTTCCCTCTTCAAGCCTTCTTCACTTCTCTTGGATAAGTCTAACTCCTCAATTAACTTATCCTCTCTCCTCTTCAATCTTTCCACTTGTTCACTTAAGTGGTCATTGTGAGCCGAAAGTTCAAGGTTCTCTTCTCTCAACCTCTTAATCTTTCTTGTGCTTTTAATTGCTAAATCATTGAACTCGGCATGGTATTTAGCAAGCACCTTTTGCTCCACAAATTTCTTTATGGAATTAGAAGAGGAGTCACTTTCTACTTCACTAGAGTCAATTTCCTCTTGACTCATTTCCTCTCTCTCACTAGCACTTTTGCTCTTGTGAGATGAGGCAAAAGCTAGGAAGTTAGCGATGAGCTCTTCTTCACTTGAAGACTCATCTTCCTCATTGGAGCCATCACTACTCCCACTCCAAGTGGCGGCCATCACTTTGTCCTTCTTCTTTTCATTGTGATTAGCACATTCGGGGGCAAAGTGACCAATCCCACCACATTCAAAGCATCGGACCTCTTTCCTTTCGGTCCTCTCTTGTCTAGGCTCAAACTTCTTGAAGGAACCTTTTTTCTTCAAGTCTTGTCCTCTTGACCCAAATCCCTTCTTCTTCTTGAACCCCATAACCTTATCAAACCTTTTCATGAATAAGGCAAGGTCTTCATCCGATTCATGCTTTGCCTCCTTTGCATCCTTAGATGCTTTCAAAGCTATTCCTTTAGACTTCTTAGGAGGAGTAGTGGTGCTAGGAGCCTTCCTAGACTCATATGCAAGGAGACGTCCAATCACCTCACTTGGCTTCATATCCATGTAGCCACTATTTTCTTCTATGGCCGTCACCTTTGATTCAAACCTATCGGGGAGAGATCTCATAAGTTTTTGCTTGACTCTCCTATCCGAATACGGGTCTCCAAGTTGATGGCTTTGATTTACAATGTCCATCAATTTAATTTCGAAGTCATTGAAGCATTCATCCTCTCCCATCCTAAATAGCTCAAATTGAGTTTGGAGGACTTGAAGCTTAGACTCCTTCACCACCTCGGTTCCCTCATGTACAACTTGAAGGATGTCCCATGCCACTTTTGCAATATGAGTGTTCTGAATAAGCTTGTACTGATTCTCATCCATTGCACACATGATGGCATGCATAGCCTTCCTATTCCACTTTGAAGCCTCAAACTCTTGCGCGTTCCATTGCGCCTTAGGCTTCAAAACTTCTTCTCCTCCACCACCGAGAGTCATCTTGGGTAGATCATATTGTCTTCCACCGCCATCCATGCACGGTCATGAATTTGGCATATGTAGGATTCCATCTTCCCTTTCCATTGGGAATAGTTCAAACCGGTAAGAAGTGGAGGCCTTGTGCTAGAAGCACCTTCGTGGCCACCACCATTTCCACCGTTTCCACTCATCGTGTTTATGAATGAATGAAATGAATGCAAATGTATGAATGATCAAAAATCACACAAAATGCAAAACACACCAAAATAAGCAAGGATCACCTATGTATGTCTAGGAACCTGCTCTGATACCAATTGAAACTAATTATAGCACGGTGTGTATAAAACTATCTAGAGGGGGGGTGAATAGATTTTAAGCTTATTACCCAATTTTTCGTATTAAGACAAAATTACGAATTTACCCCTAACTAGATAAAGCAACAAATCAAGTATAAAATGCGAAAATTAAATAAGACTTGATTTTTACGTGGAAACCCTCACGGGAAAAACCACGGGCTAGTAAGTAAGCCACACTCGAACCTCGAATCCACTAAATGTGTAAAACGATTACAACCTAATCCCGGAAGTAATCACACACCTACCTAATCCCGGTATGAGTGAACCTAGTCCAATTTGCTTGCGATCTAAGCAACCTAATCCCGGATGCTACACACAAGACTTACTTTCTCTATGAAGAGAATAACAACCCTAAGTGAATATATGAATATCCAAATGCAACATAGAGCAAGGGAAACCCTATATGCTTATCTAAGATGATTAATATGCAATTAGAACAATCCTAGATATTAAAAACTAAATGACATGTTCAATCAAATAGGTTAGCTAATCAAGATTAAGCACAAAACCTAATTAGCTATCACAATACAACTTCTCAAACATACATCACACTAATCTCAATCTTGTATCAAAAGATATATGAAAATCATACAAGTAATAAATTGAGATTGCTTGTTAAGAAAAACACAAAATATGTAAGATATTAGTGAAAAGCTTACCAAGCAAAGTATGATGAAGAATCCATGCAAAGAGACATCTAGATGATCAAGGATGATGCTAGATGATGATTGATGATCATGAAAAAGTGTTTGAGTAAACTAAAAATGAGTTCTTTGGAATTTTTCTTCTCTTGAAAAATATCCTAAGTATAGAATCTGAATATGAACTCTTGTAATTGACCTAAAGTCAAAGTGGCATATATATAGGGGGCTAAAACAAGGTGTGGTCATTTTGATAAGTTGGCATCATATTTGCCTTGGGCGCTGTACGTAGAGCGCCTCTTGTACAGCGCTTGTACAGCGCCCCAACTCTGTTCTCACGGGAAAACAGAGTGGCGCTGTACGTAGAGCGCTTTGTACAGCGACCGAATTAAATCGATCAGGCTGAACAGCGCTCAAGGGGCGCTGTTCTTACAGCGCTTCTGTAGAGCGTTTTTGGGAGCGCCCAATGCAAAAATGCAATCCTAAGTCTAAGCATGACAAGGCAATTGGATATGCAAGATGCAATCAAACTAACATGCAAAAAGAGATGTTAATGAACATTAATGCACAAAAATAAGACACACAACATACAAGTATTAAACATATGCATGAGTTGTGAGTATGTGCAACTATCTCTTCAAGACAAGTAAGCACAAAGAATTATACCTTCGGTGCTTATCAATACGAGGTCTTCAAAGGGCTTTGAACAATAAACCCGATACCTAGGCTACCCTTACAAAGAACCCCAACATGTGGTTTGTCCACGAAATGAGCCAATCAGCAATTGGGAACCTTACAGAGGCTTTTCAAGTTCTCAAGTTTATTGAAATTGTAAGTTCATTAGTTATTATTTAAGTGCATGCATTGATATAATTAAGGCTTTTTTTGAAATTGTAAATTCATTATTAAGTGGAGCTGTGAAACTCTATCATTATAGACCGCCATATATATTTCCTCTATAATATAATATCAATAATGCTAAAGGACCCAAAAAAGTGACCCAAATTTTGGACCCAAACCTATGTGGCAACATCACACACAACATGGGTCCACGTCACTCTTCCCAAAGATCCCATATGATGTTGCCACATAGGTTTGGGTCCAAAATTTGGGTCATTTTTTTGGGTCCTCTAACATTATTGATATAATATATATGATATGATATGATTACGTTGGGAGTATAAGGATTTGATGACGCAATTTAAATTGATTAACACAGATTCAAGTATTCAACCGTCCATTCCTGTTTTGCAAGGCTACATGCCTACACGAAGAGATAATGAGTGTATTTGACTATTTGTAGACCACCATTGCGCCAGAAAAGCGTGGCCATTGGTTTTTGGGTTGTCAAAATCCCTCTGGGCCATCACATCAAACGTCATTATGCTCTACAAAGCAACCAAAATCAATTCTGTCAGCAACAAATTAGGTTTGTCACGTTAACCCCTATCCAGAAGACACAAACATAGAAAGGTTAAAACAAAGCATTAGTATATTACTCGATCGACCCTCGAGATTGAACAACAGAAAATGACTGATTTCGAACATGAAACTGGATTCAACACATCAGGTTCGAAACTAATCGTAGTATGTAATGTCTATGTCTCTATGTCACCAGGAGAGGGTTGGTTACAATATAAATAAGGTTTACTATTTTGTACACCGATATCGTGTTATGCGTTGTGCAAATGTTGCAATGATTTATTACACTGCATGTGTTACATATTGAGTTGGGTAAATTGCGTAAAAGAACATCTTAATGAAAGTGATAATGACAATTGTTTGAATGTGATGAAAATTCATTTGCGACATTTACGGTAACCCAATAACAGATATACAGATGTAAGTATTCATTTCATTTACTCATAGTGGGGATTCAAACGACCGAACACCAACTTTTAAGTATGGGATAATGTTGGGATATATTGTATGAATGAAAAATTAAAATAAATAATTTGAATGGTATAACGTGCAATGGTAGTTCTTTGTAATGTGCAACCATGTATATTCAATTCGAAAACTTCATCAGAAAATTAATATATAATAGCTTTCTGAACATAACCATCAATACATTATTTTCATTACTAGTGGCTCATAGTGAACTCATTTCATACTCCAACATATCTACCAAAAATTTGGCAGATACACTAGCATCAATGGAATGCTTTGGATGCTCCAAACCTTCTCCACGCAATTGACCCCGTCGTCACCTAGTGCTTTCATCAGAAATATCAATGTCTCATCCACCAAACATCATAGTGATGGTTGTCTCTGTTCGCCACTTGAACAAGAAAGGGGTTCGCTATGAATACGCACTTTTTGGCCATAGTTTTATACCGTGGCCTCCCCAGAGGTCTTCTTCCTTTCCAAGAAATAGGAACCGCAGTATCTTCCAACGACAATTTATGCTCCATTACCTGGCTAATCGAAGAAACCTAACTCAATATTCAAAGGTAAAACAAACAATCTAAACCGGAACCAAAAGTAAAACATGGGTGGAGGGTGATTGGGAAGAGATGTAGCATGGAAGCAAACACTTTACACTACGTGAGGAAGGAAGCATGTTGACTAGAGGCAAACAAAACTGTTGGGTGTGAAGAACGGAAACAGGAGATTCAAGGGCGGATTTACAATAAACACAGGTGGAGCTATATAAGGAGGGTGTGAGGGTGTGAGACTGAGAGTGAGGAAGATAATATTTCAAGGGTGATTGGGAACTGGGAAGAGGGGAAGACACTATTTCAAGGGTGAAACCCCAATATTGAAAACAAAAGTTAAAAGGTGTTAATTATAAAAAGGACTCAAATCAACTGTCAAAGTTTTAATTTATAAATTTTATCATCATAAACATTATACCATTAGAAGGGTCTCATCTAGATCTTTAAAATGAGACTAATATTGAATACTTAATAATAACATATTATTATTTCTAACTTGAAAAAATTGGAGGGTGATTACATTTGTTTGGGGGAGGAATTTGAGTGCTTTCATTAAAATACTATAACTCTATTTCTAATTGAAGAGTCTTTTGGAGTGGCTCCTTTTTTTTCACTCTTCAAATTGACACATAGGTAAGCAAATAGACATTTGAAGAGTGAAAATATAATCTTTTGAAGAAGCTCTAAATATTTCTTATTTTTAATTATTTAAGATCATTGATTAAGGGTACCCTTATGTTATTATAAGTCTTGTTTTATTTGATTCAAATTGACACATAGGTAAGCAAATAGACATTTGAAGAGTGAAAATATAATCTTTTGAAGATGCTCTAAATATTTCTTATTTAATTATTTAAGATCATTGATTAAGGGTACCCTTATGTTATTATAAGTCTTGTTTTATTTGATTAAGACGGTGCAAGTGGATTAATTTTTTTTTTTTCCGTTTTATTTTGGGTTTTTTCTTAAAATGAATATATAATGCAAAACACAACATCGTCTAGAAAGATGAAATGATGGATACGGGTAAGAAGGCTTAAAACCAACCCATTTTGTTAAGAATCTTATCATTTCATGAACTAATCATATATTAATATAATTGCAAAAAAAGGTAAGTACAATCCTCATGTGTCCGGCGACTGATTGGCTACCCTAAGATATAGTTATCACCTGAAACGGAGTTAAGATTTAGTGGATGAAAATACCCTTCGTTAACTTCAAGACATTAAAACCAAGCATCCTGATGAAAGCTAAAAAAACGAATATGTGCACGGATCATTGAAACAAGATGTAGGACTTGTTTGATCAGTTTGCCGGAAGGGATGACGGTCCTGGAGGAGAACCGAACTCTACATCGAGATCTGCTAAAAGCCGATGTGCCTCTTCAGTGACTTCGAATAATTGTAAACGTAACCAAGCAATATCCATCGGACAATCGCCGTAAACTCGGTGTCTCCCCGCCGGAGCATTGCTTGTACATTTTGTGATAACATCTCCAACTACTTTCATTTTTCTGATGGCAACTCTGAGTGCTTCGACTTTCCGAATGTGTGTCGACATGGCAACGAGAACTGGGTAAATTTTATCATTCTCCCCATTGCTGTCCACTTCACCTACGGTCGCCATAGTATGGTCGTTAATTTTGATACACTTGCTTTCCATCGTTGGTTTTGATATTTATAATAGCAATGAAGGCATTACCGTTCGAAGGTGTTGATTACTAGACAGTCGCGGCCCTTAAATTTATTTTGGATAATTTTTTTGAAGATCAGTCGCGCCCCTTCCAATGTGATTGGACCCTCCCTTGGGAGCCTCCACCACCACGGTTCAACAGCCGGTGTGTACATGTGTATATATATATATATTATTTGTCCCCCTTGGCCATTAATTTCAAGTGTGGGTGTTGTCCCACCGATTGTGGGTGCTCTCTCGCCGGCCGGCGCTTATGGGAGCTGCAGTCCGGGCTGCTCTAGTACAGCCTAATCTTGCCGGTCCCAGCAGTTGTTGTATATTTAAAAAAAAAATTAAAAATAAACCAAATAAATACCCATTGTACTCCACATGAAAGTGTAATAGTAAGAGCATCTCCAATGAAAAAATGCATTTTTGAGTTTCTAAATAGTGCCACATCAGCATTTTTATTTATTATGGGCCCACTTTTGAATTGTTTTTAAAGAAATGCATATTTACATCTCCAATGCAATTATTTAAAGTCAAATATGCATCCATTTTATGTCCAATCATAATAAAACAATTATTACACTCTCTCTCCTCTTTAATTTTACAATTAAACGAGATTTAATCTTATTGGTGGAAAGAGTTGAAAGCTTTAATCTTATTGGTGGAAATAGTTAGAAATCCTAGTCAGCATTTCTAGGAGAGTTTCTAGAATTAGAAACCCAACTCCATATAACTTTTTTTTTGGCCACATCATCTCCATATTGAACTTAAATAACAGCTTCGGAGAGTTTTTCTAACTTTTTAAATATATATCCTATGTGGCACTCCATTCTCTCCAAATGCGTAATAGCATTGGAGATGCTCTATATTGAATATTAAAAATACTCGATAAACACAAAGAATTTAAAGTAAGACCATTTTCGATAACCTTGTAGGCTATAATTCCCCCTGTTATATTAAAACTTAAATAAGTTACTAAATATTATCTAAAAAGAATACGGTGTGTATGATATATAAAGCTAGAGGGGGGGTGAATAGATTTTATTTAATTATTACCCAATTTTCGCGTGCATGTCAATTTTACGAAAATACCCCTAGCAAGTCAACAATACATACAAGTGTAATAAGATGCGGAAATAATAAATGACACTTGATGTTTACGTGGAAACCCTCAACAGGGAAAAACCACGGGCTGGTAAGTGCGCCACACTCGAACCTCGAAATCCACTATATGAAAAGACGGTTACACCCTCAAGTGATTCTCGGACCCTCACCCTAGATAACCTCAGGCTATGGACACTACCACTCGCCACTCTTGGTTCAATCCCTAGTGATATCCCCTGATACACTACTCTTGGCGTGAGCACCCTCTAATCTACCACGCGGGCCTTTTATAGCGGCTCTAGTCCAATTTGCTTGATCCTCGAAGTCACTACTTGTAATGATGTTTACAGCCTAATCCCGGTCTGTAACCCACCACTACTACCCAGCGGGCCTGTAATAGCAACCCTAGACCAAGACTTCAATCTCTCAAAAGAGATGCACAACCCTATGTGAATATGTATGAATATTCAATTAATGCAATAAGAGCTAGGGTACTCTAAATGCTTACCTAGGATTATAAGATGACAATATAATCAATCCTAGATATCACATATAGCTATATGTCATGGCATATAACTTTAGCTAAGTAAAGGATAACCAATCCTAGATACAAAGCTATCATATAAAACCCACAAACATTCAAAGGATTAACTAGTTGATTAAAAAACAATCTATCAACCTAGTTATCAATACATCACACAAGAATGTTCATGGCATAGCTTTTAGGCAATAATGACCTAATCAAATAAGCTATGAAAAATAATCTCAATCAACAAATGAGATCAATTAGCTAGATGGCATATGAACATTAAAGCCTAGCTAACAAATAATAACCCAATCAACACATAATCTCAATCTTATATGTAGAAATTAATCTAAACACATATAAGTAAAATATGAGATAAAATTGGAGATAAAATTGATAAGTAGAAACACTAATTATGTAAGATAAAAGTGTTCAACAAATCATACCATGTGTGTTGAAGAAGACCCATGCATTAGCATATACTAGATGAACCTAGATGATGCCTAGATGATGATTTGTGCATGTGGGAATGGGTTTAGAGAATTAAAGATGTGATCTTTAAGCTTTTTCTCTCAAGTCTCTCTAATTATCTCTCTAGGGTTCTTGGGATGCAAGACTTGTATTCTGAACCAGAGATAAGGATGTATTTATAGAGACCAAAAACAGGGCAGGTGAAAATACAATTTTGCCCTTGAAACGCACCGATCGGCGGTTTCAATCGGCGGCCAGGCCGCCGAATTGAACCGCCGAATGGCTCCCGAGCGGAACAGGGGAACTTCGGCGACTTCGTTCGGCGGTTTAGAAACCGCCGATCCCAACCGCCGTTTTGGACCCGAGAGATATATTTCAATCAGGTCTCATTCGGCGGTTTTGAACGGCGGCCAGGCCGCCGAACGTAACCGTCGTTTCACCAAAAATGGTGAAACCAAGGAGAAGCCAAAGGCATCTCCACCGGCGATCATCGCGCAAAACGAAGCACATCAACGTGCACGCGCGGACGTTTCCGAACATCCTTCGGGAAACGAATTACACCACACTAAAAGCTAACATACATGAAGTGCAAGTGTGGGTATTGAATGCATCCTAATGCCTATCATGTCATGGCATTTCATATAAAAAGATGCAATCAATTTAATACAAGAAGAGACATTGAATAAACAATAAAGCATAATGCACACAAAATATAAACACAACATTCAAGAATAAGAGTTATGCATGTTGTGTGTGTGTGCAACTATATCTCTTCAAGCCAAAGTAAGCACAAGATATACCTTTGGTGCTTGTCCTCTTGAGGTCTTGGAAAGGGTCTTTGATCTTCAACCTTAATGACCTAGACTACCCTTACAACCAAACCCCAACATGTGGTTTGACCACGAAATAAGCCAATCAACAAAAGGGAATCCTTACATTATCCTAATCCAAAAATGTTTAATTAAACTGAATGCACCCACTGTAAAACAGTGAGAACAATTCCTTGATGTGACCACCCAATGGACAGTAATAATGAAAATGCGATGGATTGGGTCGGCACATCCATCGAGTACAAACGTCAGGATCAGTTCTTCGGTCAGTGTGAATAGGGAATCGAATTGATTTTCCGTCATCGACTGATTTCAACTGAACTGATTGGTTGACAGGTTTCTACTAGGGGCAACATCATTACATGATAGGAATACTCTGGATGATGACACGATGAGAATTAAACTAGAAGATTACACGATCCAGTCCCAAAGGACGTACATACCAGGGGCGGACCCACGTGGAGACCAGGTGGGGCCCGTGCCCTACCTCAATATTTAAAAAAAAAAATGATTCTGTTTACATTGTATATATACATATTAATTAAAAATCGTTAACAAGAAGTTGTTGGTGGTATGGCGGGTGGTGGATCTTAATTTTAAACTTAGGTGCTTGGTTCGAGTCTCATCTCAAGGGTACTTTTGTTAATTCAATTTTTTGTTCTAATATTTTTTATGTGCCTTTTTTAATTCAAGTTTATCTTCCAATTTTTTATGTCTTATTTATTTTATCATCTTTTCCGATTCATTTTCTCTATTCCGTCGTTGTCAATTTCTTAACTACCATTGCTGTGTGTTTATTTAATTCAATTTTGTTTTATATTAAATTATATATTATTATTTTCGATTTTTACTATTTCCAATAGTTTTAATTTGACATAACTAATATGCCCAAATGCCCAATCAATAAACCTTAAAATATCAAATTTTACTTTATTGAATTAAAATGGTCAATCTATTACTATGACTCATATTTTTTTTTATCCTTAGTATTTTTCTTTATTTTATAGTTGTAATTTATTTAGAATCAATAAATCAATAATTTACCAATAGTTTGAAGAATAAAAAATTTAAAAACATGTCTAGTAATAGTTATTAATAAATAATTTTTGTATAAATTTAAATTGAATTCATTATAATGCAAAACAAAATATCTTATTATAAATTTAGATTCTAATTTATTCTTTTAATTTTTTTCATTATTTATGTTGTTTTTCTTGTTATTATTTTTTTTGTAAATATTTTTTCTTGTTATTATTTAATTTTAAATATTTTTTCTTGTTTTTATTTTCTTTTGAATGTAAGATTATTTAATTCATTTGAGTAAGTGTTCTATTTATTTAATTTTATCTATAAAAATAAAAAATACAAAAATTAAAAATTATAAAAAAACTATTTTACTATGATGTTAATTTTTCAAACGTTTATCATATAATTGCGATTTTAATTTATTCAAATACCCTAAGAGTGTAAAATTCCTGGGTCCGCCACAGCATACCAGTATACCACACATCTTTACAGGCAAATATAAACATCAGTAGATTAAATGGTTCAAAAGATACCATCACGAATAAAGATCAGGAGTGCACATCACCTCTTAGCAAAGCTGGTAGTGCACCTCTTCCACATATGTGGTTTAGTGTATATGATCCACCATGCACATTTTAGAAGCAGGTGTGGGGAGTTTTTATGCCCGGGTTTTGGGAAGTAGTTATCTACTGTTATGGGAGTAGATATCTGGGCCGCACATGTATTGTTTGATCTCGGCAAATCCTGACAGTCCTAATGTAATATTTAAAAATAAATAATAATATTAAGAAGATGGGTTTATTATGTAGGCAACAATTTCAAATTGCAAGCCAATATCGACAAAATACATTGGCCACGTAGGCACTGCAGAATTGACCCGGAAACATGAACTTAATATATGTTATTTATGTACGGGTATTGGATAGGTTTTTTCACATGCAAAATGAAGTTCAAAATTATAGTTCTCTCCAGATTCCGGGAGCTTCCGTCTCCCCGTTGTGGGAGCTGTAGTCCGAGCTGCGTTTGTAGAGCCCATTCTCACCGGTCTCGGCAGTTGTTGTATTATAAAAAATAAAATAAAAAAAAATAAAAAATAAAATAATTTAGACGAGGAAAATTTTGACAATTAGTTCTATTTTAATCAGGAGAGCTTTTTTGACAATCCAATTTTTTATTCTACCACCTTTTTTTCTATGAAATCTCCATTCCCATAATTAAAATTTAGAAAAATTCTAAAGACGGTTAATGTTGTTACAATAATTTATTTTTTATCTTATTTGAATAAAATTATTAAGTAAATAAATTATCTCTCCTAAATAATTAGATAAATTATTACATTTGAAATACTCTCCTAAATTTTTAATTACCATATTAATCTCTATATCCTCCAATAAATATCTGTATTTATCTATCTCCATTCTTTCTGAAGCAACATAAAAACCCCATGTGTATGTATATAAATAAATAAATATTTTTAAATAAATGAATAAAAAAACAGAAAACACAAGTACCTTGTTTTTAAAATAAAATATTGTCGAAAATTCAAAATATGAAAATCGATTTTGTTACTTATAGGTATGTGATTGCCTAGAGAACCTTAATTCTTTAATTAGTCGTAGAAAATCTGAGTTTAATCGAATATAGTCGAAACAATTCAAGCTTTCATATATTTTTATTTTATTTTAATTTAATACAGAATAATTGATTAATAAATATTACTAGACATGATATTGAATTTGTTATTATTCTAATTAAAGTAAATTATTGATTTAATGAATCTAAATAAATTAAACATATAAAATAAAGAAAAATAGTAAGGATAAAATAAAATGAATCATATTAATAAAATGACTATTTTAATACATAGTTGGAAATTTGAGATTTAATGGTTTATTGATGTGATATGTTTGGTATGGTAAACTAAAACTATTACAAATAATATAAGTTTAAAATAATAATAAATTATTTAATATAAATTCAAACAAAATTAAGTAACAATAATTCGTGGGTAGCTAAGAAGTTGTATTGTATTAGGTTTAAAAGTTATAATTACTATAGAATTCATATATTTTATTATATGTATCTACAATGTTCAAGAATTATGTACATGTATTTACATGCTCGTAGAATTCTCCATACAAATCACAACATTATTGAATTTTATTTTTGTTTCTATGGAAGGTTCTACGTTGACCAAATCCAGTGCATTCTAATTAGGAATGGCAATGGGGCGGGTTCGGGCAGGTTTGGCAAAATCCAAACCCAAACCCGTGAAATTTTATGTCTACGAAACCCGCCCGTGAACCCGCGAAAATAAACGGGTTCGGGTTTGGGTGTTACATGCGGGTTTGGGGGACACCCAAACCCGCCCATGAACCCGTGAACCTGTGAACCCGTCAAATTGTTTTTTTAAAGAAATTATTTCTATATTATTTTCAACTATTTAAATATATGTAATATTATAATTTTAAAGAATAAAAACACTTAATATATTGAAATGTTTACATTTTATTCTCTACATAATTAAAAAGTTTTTATTGGGGTTTAAATTTATAATATTTTAAATAATAAAATATTATATAAATTTTATTGTTCGCGGGTATGCGGGTTCGGTATAGAATTTTTTCCAAATCTATACCTGAACCAGAACTCATGACGGGTACGATTTTCAAACCCAAACCCGTCCATGGGTACACTTATCCCAACCCAAACCCTCGTCAAGCAGGTTAGGTTCGGGCGGGTCCCATGGGCTCAGGTTTAATTGCCATCCATAATTCCAATTGTATTAGATTAACCGTCAACTAAGGGATCCCTCACTTCAAGTTCTGTCCACACCTTCATGAAATCACATCGATTTATATGATAAGTTCATTCTAATATAAACCAATAAATCAAATTTGATAAATTTTAAAGCATTACAACTAAGTATACCAATTTTGTTAAATTGGAGAAATATATATAACTCAACAAACTTTTAATAGTGGTTGAAATATACCTTCTTGTTGTTTTACACTATTAAAAAGTTGTCGAGTTCTTTTGGGGGAGCGAAGGAGTTTAGCCCTAACCTTTTCGGTGCATGTGTGAGGGGTTAACCACACGACTTAAGTGATCTCGTCAGAATGTATTCACATTTGGTGTCGGTGCATATTTCCAAAACATGCTATTGCATATCAAGTCTCATCATTTGGCTGTGAAACTTTTGAGTTGCTGTAATCCTTATTACCCTCATGGTTCCAAAACTGAACGCTAAACTATAATTTCGGAGTTTGTCAAAATCTCCCAGCACATATTTATTGACGGTATCTATGTATTCACCATTATAAACCAGGTGTTTTATATAATAACATCAACCCATTTGTAGGATTCGATACATTGACTCGAGATTCAATCTCCGAAGCTAATAGCTCATCCATCTATCTGCGTTGATATGGCCCATGACATGTTTTGCCTATTTGATATACCTATAATATCATAAAATCATATGTAATCAATTGGAAAGGCATGCCGATAGAATAAAGATTGCATAACATATATATGTTATAATTAAATTTATATAATATTGCACAAGTTTTTGATTTAAAATAAGATTGAAGGGTAAAAAGGTCTTTGAAAGGGTGCGTTTGGTACGCAGGACATGGTCGCACCAAACGTTGGCCAGATTATTCTTGTCTCACGTTTGGTACGACTTTAGCATGGGACAGAATGAGACAAGGTGGGAAAAAAAATCACCAAATTGTGTCCCACCCAAGACGCAAGGCCAGACTTGTCCCATGCGTGGGACTCAAATCAGCTGTCAAATTTTAGTGTCCCATTTTGTGTCCAACCAACCAAATTGGGACATGTGTGCACATTTATGAATTTTTTTCAACTTCTTCCAGAAATGTGTCATAAATGTGCACACATGTCCCAATTTGGTTGGTTACACACAAATTGGGACACCAAAAATTGACAGCTTATTTGAGTCCCCATGCGTGGGACAAGTCTCAAAAAGACCTTTTTAACCTTAAATCTGAAAAATTTCACAAATTTGTGCAATATTATATATAGATATATAATAAATTAATATATTACTATAATAATATATGTAATATTATATATATAATTCAAAAATATAATATGAGATAATTTTACTAAAACATGAAAAACAATAAATACATAATAACTCAATTATGGACATGTAATACCATCTAAAATTATGGACATCATGTGGACAACCAATAAATATATTTTGTTTACTTGATCGATGATATTGTTAAATACATAATAAATTGATGATTTCTATTTGACCATTATACTAGAATTTAAACTTAGGGAAAAAGGACAAGGATGTGTTATATGTTTCCGCAGATGAGTGGGCTGTGCGCCTGTGCTGCAGTGTGCCCCCCTATAAAAACATATGTTCAGAGTCAGATTTCGTTAACAGGTAACTTCGGTCTGTAGAGCTTGGAAAAAAAAATTACTTATGACTGTAGAGATGGAGTCCGATGATGAGAACGAATCTACCATATTGGATCAACAGATTTTCTGCGTAAGCAGGTGCTTCGACTCTCTGAAAGACCTCCTGGATGTTACAATTGAATACAAGAAAGTTGTGGAAAGAAACGAAGCACGGTCCCGTTCTAGATCAACAGTTGTTGAATCTCGCGTCGCGGAACTGGAGAGGGATGTTTACAGGTTAAAGAATACCAAGTCGACGTCTCTCGTCGACCGTCTTCGGCGTCAAGAGGGTTGTACGTTATTTAAGAATCGCCCTTCGGGCTCAAGGCATTAATACATTCACACTCACCGAGTCAACGCCATAGCACCACCAAACATGTTTTTGCAAGTGATGTTTGTTTTGTTCCTAGAATCCATTTCAGGACTTGCAAATACCGTTTGACGTAAGGTACTTAGGTTTGCTGTTGCCATTTGTTTTATGTTTTCAAAAACGCCTGTTGTTTTTGTAATTGGATTTAGATAACCCATGTTAAAAACTTCCAGACATACCTCGTTTGTGTGTGTAATCATCTGACGATTTTGTGTTGTAAAATCTTAACAACTTATGTCCCTTCTGAAGGGTTTTCTAAGCTATAATCGGAAACTAACCTTGGAGTTCAAATTCAGAAAAAAACTTGTACGTTTTCACATTTCACTACAGTTATCAAACTATTCGAACAACCCTAAGACACAGTTAATTTTGAGATGTACTCAACACCGTTCTTAGTTTGAACACCAATTGTCCTATTAATTTTAACATGTAGAAGAACACCATTCCCCAACTTCACTTGTAAATTGAGGGAGGTGTCGAGAACTGTCGATGTTGTTGATAAAAATGCTCCCATTCAGACGCATAAAACAAGGTAGCTTAACTTTAATTTGCTTCAGAATAATGTTAATTATTATCTATAGACTATAGCCGTTTAAATCTCGATGAAATCCAAAAATTCTCACTCCATATGTAGAAGTGGGAATATGTCCGAAGGTTTGTTCAGGGGTGGATTTCTCAAACCCATAGGAAAACTACAACATTCTTCAAACATAACATAGACCAACAATTGGTTTCCATCCAAGCGTAAATAGTATGCGCTTAATTCCAACTTCATACACAGTTTAAAGGGAACCCCGGCGCAACAGTCTTCGGTTGCTGGAAGAATGGCATTAACTTTTGTTTATTATTTCATCCCTAAAGTTTGACTTATATACAGTTTGGCCCATATTCAATAAAATATTGGATTATCGAACGGGTTTGAGATGTTTAAAAAAGAGTAATGCTATTGGACCCAAAAAAAACCAACCCAAATTCTAACCCAAATGTCATGTGTTTACATCTCAAATACTGTGCAAGTTGCACCATTATAGTTCCAACGGTTGCACCAAATTAGGTTTTAGGGTTGGAGATGAGGGTTACAATGTCTGGTGTACAACCCTTTACATTATGGTTAATTTTGTTTGCCATCGAACCAGATGTGTACAATCAAACCTTGATATACGTTACATTGAGACGGCTGTAGATTACAATGGACGATTTAGTAAATCTGTGGGATAACCCATCGGATTTTGATGTCTCACTTGCTCCCATTATAAGTGTCGTATCAACTATATATTGGTCATTGACCCAAACCCCTGCCCACCCAAAAAAGCCACTTTATAATTGCCTGTGACTGTACTCTACCCACCCTATTTGCAGGTCACAGATTTAGTTCTGTACGAATAGGGTATGGGTAATGATGAAGAAAATTGGTCAAGGGGGTATGGCCCAACCTAATAATACTGATTGAATTGACAATTAAGTATCGGGGAGTAATTGAAGTTGTATTTGACCATCCGGAAATGGCGTCCCAACTAGAGTCGATATGATGTTTTATAATTGAACGAGGACAAAATATTCAAAATGAGAGGACAACCGATCTCCAAACCTAAATTTTTGATATAGGTTATACACGTGTACAACTTTGACGAATCTAAAAATAGTACCTACACTGAAACGAAATATTTTTATTTTTAAAAACCTACACGATTTGCCAACGGTTGCTTGTTGGAATTACTTTACTTAAAATACCGTGTATTAGAAATTTTTTACTTCAAGTTCAATTTATTGTAAAAAATAAAAATAAAAAAAACCTAGTTGCTCACAAATAAATAAAGGGAAATTATCATTCTCCCCCTTGTAATTTTCCGTATTCTCTAGTCTCCCCTCTCTAGTTTCAAAATTCTCCAATTTTCCCCCTCCCATGGCTATTTTTTAATTTTTATATGGTGAGAATGGTTGTATTTGTGCATGGGAGGGGGGAAATTGGAGAATTTTGAAACTATAGGGGGGACTGGAGAATACGGCAAACTACAGGGGGGAGACTAATAATTTCCCATAAATAAATAACTTATTTCAAATTGTGTCTTCTATGAAACCCTAATGACCTAATCGTATTAATACTGTATTTGTTCTTCTCATCGTAAACAACTACAGCATCACAAAACCTATTTGCTTGAAAACTCAAACAAATGGAGACTGGGTCTGGGTTACCTAGCATATTGCGATAAGGACTTTTTTCAAATGAGGACGTCCTAAAATAACTTCACGAGGATATTGAATGTAAGCCACTAGTTTTATATGATTTGACTCAAGTGTGTATGCACTTATCAAAACTAGTGGCTCACATTCAATATCCTCATGAGGTTATATCATGACTTCCGCATGGGAACGAGACTGTATATATAATACTTCTATAATTAGGGTCGTTTTGACTTTATAAGTTAAGGACATCCGCCCACAACCACACATTCGTATGGTTGTGGGTATTGTTATGTGAGGTTGTGGGCTCGCTGTGAATGTGTGGCTATGGTTGGACGTCTAGAAATTATAAAGTCAGGATCTGGTTAGTGCGCAATGATATAACTTCATGAGGATATTGAAACGTGACCCACTTGTTTTGACAAGTGCATACACACTTGAGTCTAACCATGTAAAACTAGTGGCTCACATTCAATATCCTTGATTGTATATTTACATCGTGCGCAATGGCTTGAACATTCTATATATCG
>VAHF01000210.1:0-28809 GCA_008009225.1 Acer yangbiense | reverse complement strand
GTCACAACACAAGACTTAATTCTCTAAAAAGAGATTAACACCCTAAGTGAATATATGAATATTCAAATGCAACATAGAGCAAGGGAAACCCTATATGCTTATCTAAGATGATGGAATGTAATTAAAAACAACCTAGATATTAAAGCTAAATGACATGTCAATAACTTAGATAATCATAGATTAGAGAAACCTAGATATCTATCATAAAAAAACACTCAATCAAATCAACACAACAATCTCTATCTTGAATATAAATATAATCTAAGAACAATCAAGTAATAAAAGAGATGCCATAATAAATTAAACACTAATTATGTATGATAATAGTGAAAAACTTACCAAAGCAAGTGTGATGATGAAAGAACCATGCAAGCAAGCATCCTAGATATGCTGAGAGAATGCTAGATGAACTTTGATGCAAATGGATTTTGGTTTGAGTGTTTGATGAGCAACTTGATTGCTTTCTCTCTTAAAAATCTCTTTTAAAAATCTCTCTTTTTAAAGTAGGTTCTTGATGATTAAAGAGTCACATTCAGAACAAGAGAATGTGATGTATTTATAGGCATGAAAAATAGAGCATGTGAAAAGACAAGTTTGCCCCTGAAACGCACCGATCGGCGGTTTCAATCGGCGGCCAGGCCGCCGATCATAACCGCCGATTTGGCCCGAGAGGAACAGGGGACCAACGGCGGTTTCATTCGGCGGTTTCGTGACCGCCGATCTAACCGTCGAATCAAACCTGAGATTAAAAAATCAATCAGGTATGAAAACGGCAGTTTCATTCGTGACCTCTAATTCAACCGCCGAATTAGGTCGAGAGATAAAATCAATCAAGTCTTGAACGGCGGTTTCGAACGGCGGTCGTGACCGCCGATCATAACCGTAAAATTGCTCCATACACTACTGGAAGCAAACGGCGGTTTCATTCGGCGGCCAGGCCGCCGATCATAACCGCCGATCACCAACAAAGGTGAAAACCAAGGAGAAGCCAAGGGCATTCTCCGTAGGCGGTCCTCGCACTAAACCAAGCACATTCTAGTGCATGCGCGGACGTTTCCGAAAACAATCGGGAAACGAATTACAAGACAACAAGACACAATTACACACAACAAAATATAACAAATAAGTGCAAGTGTGAAATGTGACAAGTGAAGAGAATGCACACATATGCAATGTATGTTAAGTGTGTGTGTGCAACTAATCTCTTTAAAGAAAAGTAAGCACATAGAAATTTACCTTCGGTGCTTATCAAGACGAGGTCTTCAAAGGGCTGAGCAATAACACCGATACCTAGGCTACCCTTACAAAGAACCCCCAACATGTGGTTTTGTCCACGAAATGAGCAATCAATAAATGGGGAACCTTACAATAACAGACAACGGGACCAGTTTGATAACAGTAAATTTAGGGAGATGTGCGAGGAATACAAAATCGCAAATTATTACGAATCTCCCGCCCATCCTCAAACCAATGGCCAGAAAGAAGCAGTAAACAAAGTGATCAATCACACGCTGAAAGCGAAGCTGGAGGCAAGGAAGGGTTGCTGGGCGGACAAGCTGCCTGAGGTACTATGGGCATACCGAACAACTTGAGGTCATCCATAGGGGAAACTCTGTTTGCATTAGCATTTGGAACGGAGGCTGTTATCCCGGCAGAAACAACTTTCACCTCCCCCAGGGTTCGGTTATACAGTTCAGAGCACAATGTCAACATGTTGCAGCAAAACTTAGATGAATTGGAAGAAGTCAGAGATGCAGCACAAGTAAGGAATGCAGCGTATCAGCAAAGGGCTGCGAGGTACTACAATTCTCACGTTCGCGTGCGTAAATTCCAGCTTGGAGATTTGGTGCTGAGAAGGGTATCCCCAAACACCAAAGATAAATCAGCAGGATCTCTTGCTGACAAATGGGAGGGACCGTACATCATTAAAGGAGTCGCTGGACATGGAGCTTACATGATAGCCCGACCAGAGGGTAGCCTAGTGCCCCGACCATGCAATGCACAATACCTCAAAATCTTCTATCCTTAAAAAGGAACCCATCTATATTTTTATGTTAATTTGTTCTGCTTTGGTTCAGTTTTATCTTCGCATTGATTGTTTCAGAGTTATACGCTGATTTCATCACCATGTTGATTATCTAATAAAGTTCAGTTGCCAATAAAAAAGTTATTCAGTAAAGTCGATGGGTTCCATGATCAAAGAGCAACACTTCAACAGCGGCCACTCAAAAGCCGACCAAATAAACTCCAAAAAAGAATAAAATTCGGGCGCTATAAAGCCGCGAGAGAGCGAACGAGTAGTGCTCGAATGGCGAAAAAGCTGAAGTAGCGTGCCCGTCTAGTTAAGACGATGCGAACGCATCTCTTGGCAAAAAGATAAAACCGAGGCACCAGGGTGACTGGAAAACTGCTCGAAGCGCCGCTAGAAAGGCTAGTGAGATGCGCAGCCGTGTTGGCCGGTGCATATTACCCCAATGATTCAGCGAAACCTTGCACAGACAAAACTGGGAGACGTCCTAGGTGACTTGTGCAAGGACCTTAACGTATGGTCGTGGTGAGTCTCGGCGTAACATTGAGGTAAAAAGACCTTAATAAAAGGCCGAAAGACAAATGCCAGTTAAATAAGATACTCGGTTGAATTAATCAAATGCCAGTTAAATAAGATACTCGGCTGAATTAATTAAATGCCAGTTAAATAAGATACTCGGCCGACTTAATTAAATGCTAGTTAAATAAGATACTCGGCTGAATTAATTAACTGCCGGTTAATAAGATACTCAGCCAAAGTAAAGCTAGGAATTTCCAAAAAGATAGCCGAGTACAGGCTATCAAATAAATTACACTCAATACAGATTTAGTTCATCCCATTTATGTGTTTTTCATGCAAGGAGTTAGAAACAGCGGAACAGCATAAGAATAAAGATTCATATATATATGAGTAAAGGTGAATACAAATATCATTACAAAAATAATCAAATAAAAGATCAATAAGACGGCGCTGGGGGTTGTGAGCTGCTCCCGCCGACGCTCGGGTCAAGTTCCATTACATACTCGCTCATGAGGCTATCATCAGTGGGCCATACGATCACGTCTTCTTCTTCATCATCCATCCAGGTACTATAATCAGTCCCAGGGACAGGCCTAACGTCAGGATTCTCACCATCAATCCCCGCTTTCTGACAAGCGTAAAAAGTGGAGAAGGAATCGGCAATAGGAACCTCCAGATGCATAGGATGTGGCATCTTACCTTTACTCCGGCAATATGCTCGCCACTCTTTCATCTGGATTTGAAGAGACTCCAAAGATGTATCCACAAGTTTCTTAATTGAAAGACTCCAGTTGGCCCTAGCCCGGTCAGTTACCCTATTCTTCATCTTGAAGAACTACCCAGCCGAGACCATCCCCCGTTGGAACTCCCGGAGAAGCAAAGCATCATAGGCCGGAGATATCTTAAAATGATCGACCCCCTGTATCTCCAACTCCAGCCTAGCTTCCTTCAACAGGGACTTAACTGTCAAGGCCTGACGCTCCAAGTCTTCGATTCGGCGCTCATAAGATGATTTAGCGTCTTCTGCGTTCTGCTCGGCCTGGAGCAAAGCATCATGAGTAGATGACAACTGATCTTGTAAAATCTTGGCCTCCTCAGCAGCGAAAGACGTTTTCTGCTCAGCCTCCATTTGGCGGGCCAAACATTGATCCAAGAGCACCTGATTTGACCTGACCCCTTCCTGACAAGCCAACTCAACCCGAGCGCGGCGATCTTCACTCTCTTTTAGTTGGGCTTCTAGCCGCTTTATTCTTTCTTACTGGGCTTCACCAGTTCGGTAGGCCTCGAACATCTCGGCCACCATCTACAGGAAATCAATAATGAATAACAAAGTGAAGCAACAGTAGCAAAAGAAAATACAAAATTATACATATAGTTGAAGCGTTACTCACATAGGAGGCACTATTGAAGAAGCTGCAAAGTCGGGCAGACGGAGTACCAACCCTAAAGCGACTCCAATGATCCTCCCCAATATAAGCATGGCCCGAGGACATGGCTTTCAACATGGACTAGGGGGTAGGATCACCAGGTTGACACGGTAACCCTGAACCAACGGCACCAGCATCAGGCATAGCGGTTGATGTTTAGGCTTGGGGGAAAGAGCCTGCGAGAGTTCTAGCCCGAGACTCAATACGATCACCAGAGGGGTTGAAAAAAGCCTATTTCCAACACTGACACTAGTTTCCTCGTCTCCTGAAGATGAGTCAACATATGCGACTACCCGAGGAATCTTCGGGGCAAGACGCCCAAGAGAAAATGAAGCTTTCCTTTTTCCAGATTGCCTCCCACGAGTGTCGAGGTCGGCAGCAGGATCTTCCACCTCAACATCAACCCCAACCTCAGGTGATAAGGGGACAGAAGTTGACATGGAAGCTGGTATAGAAACCAGAACCACAGCAGGTGCAACACCGAAGGGCTCCCCGACCCCGTCGATGCCTGGGGACACAGCAGCCGCTTCATCAGTAGCAGGACCCCTCAGATCATCCTGATTAGCAGATAAGCGCTCCCGCTCACCCATAATATCTGCAGCTGGGGTCGGAGTAAACCCAGCAGAAACTGAAGCCGCCGGCGCAGACTCATCAACCTAAGATGGCTCCCCAATCTTCTCTTTCCCCTTAGATGAAGAGGAACCGGCCTGATTGTCTTTTTCAGCAGCAGCCTTGTTTGTAGCAAGGTCCCCCGGATTACCCATAGGCCCTGTCGAGTTTGTGGTCATTTCCTGATCATGAGTCTCCTCGGGCATATAATCAGGCACGCCCTCTTCACCATCTCCCTCGGGAGAACTCTCATCAGAATCAGGTTGTAGAGGGGTAATCCCAGCATCCCGCTGACGATTAACCTCTCTTCGGTTCGCCTCCATGATAACCTTCATCCGGCGCACCTGAGCATCACAAATGATATCTACATCGAACACTAAAAGAGATTTTCAAGTTAGTGAGCTGACTAAGAGCAAGAATAATCAGTAAAGTTCTATAAAAAACTTACGGCGTCGTCGGCCTGCAGAAATCTAAGGAAAAAGGTGAGCCCTAACCATTTTCTCCTCGTCAAAGAGATAAGGTTTGCCCCTCTTCTCTAAAGGACAAACGGCCGCCCGGGCCAAAGTCTTGAGCTCGTCATCAGTATAGTAGGGAGTCGTACGATTCCATGCGTTAGGCGAGCAAAAGTACCGAGGGACCTTGCGCGTCACCCTAGTACCATCAAGATCGAAGCTGACCGATTGGCCCCAGCGTTTACCGACGAAGAACCAATTGTTCTTCCAGAACTTGTTTGCAGAAGGGAAGCCCCAAACAAACCCCTTCTTCTCATCCACGGCCGGCTCGACTTCACCCTTGACCACCACGTCTTTTGGTATCCAGTTCTCGGGCTGAGTCGAAAGGAGGAAATAAACCCCGGATTTCCCCAGAGGCCTCAACGAATAAAAATGCCTAATTTCACGAGGGGTGGGAGGTGGCCGTTTCATCCTATGCCACATGTGCCACATGAACATCAAAATCCAATAGCTGTTCGGAGTCAACTGTGCCGGAGCAAGCTGAGCCTCAGCTAAAAACCAAGTAATGAAAGGCTGAAGAGGAAGAGTAACACCACAAGTAAGCATTGCCCCATAGATTGCCACTTGGCCTGGTGGGGGGTTCCATACAGCTCGACCGTCAGCAGGACTTAGTGAGATGACGCCGTCGTCCAGATCAAACCGTCCCTTGTATTTGTTAAGCTCCTCAGGACCGACCACATTTGGCTCAATGTCATAAGCACACACCCGCTCGGGAGAGAAAATAATGCGAGCCCCCATGTGCTCTTCTTCAATGTCATTCTCAACAACTCTCTAGGTCCCGATTCGGCTTTCCCAAGAGTAAGAATCCTTGTAGATTTTTGTCTGACTCTTCTTCTTCCCCATTCGTTTCCACGGCCGAGTGTCACCACAAACGGAAACAAAAGGATCTGATTGAGCTTCGGGTTGATAAGACTCAGGTTTTGAACAGTCGGAAGAAGCGGAAGGGACTTCAGAAGCAGGTAGAACTTCAGAAGTAACAGGAACTTCACGGAAAAGCCCAGAAACGTCGGCGTCTAAGAAGGGAGGCTGATCGAAAAGAGGATCTCCCAGTAACCTGTGAACAACCGTGGCAGTGAGAGCATCGTTTCGTTCAATAGCAATCATACCAACAGTAAAAAGACGGTGCCTAGCTGCGGGATCCTTGAGAACTAACCTTGATATATCAAAAAATCGGAGATACACGAGCTGCGGATGAAGGATCTTCAAGTAAAGGTCCGGGGGGTTAAGACAGAATCTCGACAAAGCAAGACCAAGAAATGTCTAAACTCAAAGCAGGTTGAAGAACAAATTGCAGTTTTTTAGGAATTTCACCAGAAATACAATGGACGCAGGCAAACTTTTCTCTCGAAGAAAGAAGAAAATGGCAGAAGAAAAATAGGCAAAAATCTTCTTTCAAGCATAATGTTTATATAGGCCAGGTATCAGGTTTGAAAAATCGAAACCCTAGAAAGGGTAGGTAGAGAAGCAGGAAAATAAAGAGACAGGGGTAGTGACGTGGGCTGTACGTGAACGAACAGAAGGGTCGTGTCCCATAAATGCCCTATACCACGACCAAGTAAGAGCTGACAGGTGGCGATCGAAGAAAGCCTTGGGCCGTCAAAAAGTCAGTATGTCACCATCAAGAGATTTCTGAATGAGGGGCGGATCAAACACACGCGTACATAATTAAGACACGTCATTAATGCTTCGAATCAAACGAGGATGTTGAAACCCAACATTAATGCAGAAGACGACAAACGAAAATAAGTCATGAGAAAATAGGCAAACGGAAGTTAAATATTTATCCTGAATAAGCCGAACCTGGTGTATTCAGCTCAAATATTTAAGGGGGGTATTGTTATAGGTAAAAATCGTCACAAATGACACGTCATCACCATAAGAAGCCACGTAAGCAGGAGTCAATAGAAGTCAACTCGAAGGGGCATAAATCCCCTAAGGTAACGTTACTCGGCTAAAACTAAAGCAGCCCGATCACAAACGGAGAGAATCGGCTCGGGCAGCAAAGCCTGCTCGGGCATGCTCGGGATTCGATAAAAAAGATATTCACCAACATTCACGTCCCAAACACGGGCAGAATCAGCATCCAGCATCCCTATAATAAACAACGGTGCGGATCCCCAGAGTTTAACAAGGAAACAAACAGGTTTCCCGCAAATAGAGGAGAAAGAATCCGGCCCAAACTGGGATTCGGCCAAATCGGGAAACATGTTACTCTCAAGAAGGAAACAGAATCCGTCTATGACTGGACAGTCACCCAAAACTTGGGCACCACGACACCAAACCCTAGCGGCACCCACAAACCCTAGGAACATTATGTATAAATACCCCTGTAACACACAAAATAAGGGGTACGCAAGAATGAGAAAGAAAGATCAAAGCACAATATTTTGTAATAGTTTTTCATAGTGGATTCTACTTTGTTGCTAAGGTAACAAACCGTGGATGTTTCTCCGGTCATCGGAGTTTTACCACGTAATTACGTTTATTGTTTCTTCTTTGTTTTCAATCATTCTCTTTCATAAAGTAGTATAAGCTGAAATCAAATCGTTAACTGGGTGACCATGAAAAATCACCGTCAACAACGTGTATTCGCGGTCTATTGCTGGTTGTAAGCATGCGTTGGCCGAAAAGCGCAAGAGACAAAAGGGCGGTCACGTACAGAGACAGCAGACGTACAACATATACGGTCTGACGCACGCCCTGTTGGTGAGAATTTTGAATTTGATGACGTACTTTAATTGTAATTTTTTTTTTCATATCACTGATGTATTAGAATCTTATCGTACTTATCTATTACGCAGATATTTGCTTTTGAGGTTATCCCCAAGCTTGCCAACAACAACTATGGGCGCCGTAGGGAAATAGAGCTATCCCCCCGTATTCTGAAGTGGGAGTTGCGTCAGCGATCGAGTTTATGCACTCTGCGACATTTGTGGTCATCACCCTATACCTTATTTGGGGACAGTGTACGCGGGACCACTTGTGTGGACCGGCAGCAATGGCATAATCGAATGCACCCTTGTGCAACTTACGTAACTCCTCCATGTGCCGATCATACTTCATTTCACTGTACGACCTAACTGCGTCATCCATTATGCTGGCAACATCCTTTCTGTGGAATCGCTTCTTCATATTTTCACCATAATGCCAACAACATATGGTATGGGTTGCATAAGGGAACACTTTAGAAATCCCTACTTCAATGATTGCATGACGATCGAAAATGAAAACCAGATCATCTATATGACCAAGGGCACCCCTCAAGCATTCCAAAAACCACTCCCATGAAAGATTGTTTTCTGAGTCACCGTACCCAAAAGCAATTGGATACACCTGTTCGTTTCTATCTTGTGCAGTTGCAACAAACATTGTACCCCCGAATCTTCCCTTCAAATGGGTACCATCAACTGCAATCACAGGACGCATACACCTCCGGAAACCTCTAATTGAGGATCCTAATGACATGAAAAAGTACAGGAATGTACCATCGTCTGCGCACTGTAAGTCAGTGATTGTGCCAGGATTTTGCTGTTCCCGAAGGTATGCAAAATATGGTAGCAGCTGGAAAGTTTCTTCATGCGTTCCATAGCTCAATGACAATGCATATTGTAGGGCATCATGTGCCTTACTGTACATGATTTGGATGCCATATATTGTTTTCATATCGGCGATGACGTCCTTGGGACGTATGAGACAACCATCATGCTGTTGAAGTCTAGGTGCAATGACTTCTTCGATTATGACTGCACTAGCTTATCGGTGGCGATGGTGAATCTCCTCCAACGGACAACTGTGTTCATTGACAAAACTTCTTACTTGAAAGAATTTCCACGTACAGTCGTCGATGATGCAAACCAGATATAAAGTTGTCTTATTGGACCTTTTCACCTTCCATTCAAAGTTCTGATGCATTGCAAAATAGCCAACTAACCTCTTCAAATCTTTTTTACTCGAAAAAAATTGACCTTTATAAATCATGGCTCTAGGTTCTTGCATTGCCAACGTGCTGCTTGTACCAATACCAAACGAGTATGAATCTGCTCCGGGAATAACCCACGTTGTCACATTATCAAAATCAGATGCTGGTACATTATACCGGACCTTGGAAGTCCCAGGCATATCTTGTGCAGTGCAACTAACTCCTTGTACACGTCTACCATGTGTTTGATTTTGGGCAGGCTCTTCATCCACATTTTGTAGATCATTAACTTGTTCATAATTTTCCTCATTATCAACCTCATGGTTCTGCTCATTGAACTGATAATTGTATTGCTCATTGTTCTGCTCAATTCGACAACCAAACACATCACCAAATTGAGGTTCAACTACATCTGCATGGTCGACCGCTACCGGTGGGACACCACACATGTTTCCTCCTTCTTCGGTGGCACTCCTTTGGGTGAACACTTGGTTGCTACCGCTAAAGGATCCAAATTGTTGGGTATTTTCAGAAGGAGGAGTATCATTCCCTATCACATGTCCAGCTGTTCTCTAAGTTACACTAACACAAACTTGAGGGATCACCCGATCTTTCCCAAGCATAAACTGGACATCATCATCATTTCTTATAAATGTGCGACATGTACTGCTAGGAACGATTGCTATTGATGACAGATCAACATCAAATTTGTTTGCGTCATACTTGACAATGGTATGCACAATCGCCACCAATTCTTCATAAGTCATGTTCTGTGACACATACATTCCCCGATTATCGGATCCAACAAACCTCTGACTTCCGTCGGGTAACTTCTCCCATAGGCCGTTGTAAGATATTACTATTCTAACCTGATTCATGATGCTGTCAAATTAATCAGCACAAACCATTAATAAAAAGCCAGGACTACAAAATATTTTCACATATTACATTGACAAAGGCTCAGGTGAGGATATTGAAAAGTCTCGGAGAAGACATGAAAAGTCTCGGAGAAGTCACGAAGGTAACGTTAAAAGTCAAGCAAAAGTCACGGAGAACACGTTAAAAGTCATGGAAAAGTCACGGAAAAGTCTCAGACAACACGTGAAAAGTCATGGAAAAGTCACAGAGAAAACGTTAAAAGTCACGGAGACGTCACGGAGAAAACGTTAAAAGTCACGGAAAAGTCACGGAAGACACGTTAAAAGTCACGAAGGACACGTTAAAAGTCACGGAAAAGCCACGGAGAAAACGTTAAAAGTCACAGAAAAGTCACGGAGAAAATGTTAAAAGTCACAGAGGACACGTTAAAAGTCACGAAAAAGTCACGGAGGACACGTTAAAAGTCACGGAAAAGTCACGGAGGAAACGTTAAAAGTCACGGAAAAGTCACGGACAAAACGTTAAAAGTCATGGAAAAGTCACGGACAAAACGTTAAAAGTCAGGGAATAGTCACGGACAAAACGTTAAAAGTCACAGAGAAATCTTCAAAAGGCTCGATACTTATTCATTTAAAAGGCTCGGAGAAAAGTTTAAAAGGCTCGAACAAAAGTTTAAACCGCTCGGAGATCCAAAATTCTCACAATGGCCAAAGTTTACAAAAGACTCCTATAACAGATTTCTTTTTGAACAAATGAAAATGAGAACAAATTAAAAAAAGTATTTGCAATAAATATTACTTTGTTGTAATGAAGCAACCTTGAACTTGTCTTTGTAGAGAGAGAGAGAGAGAGAGAGAGAGAGTCACTGAGTTAACACCACTGTCGTTTTTGTTGGAAGTGTGGAAAGAGAAAAGTACAAAGAGAATAACATTAATGAATAACTAAGGGCAATTTTGGTAGTTCACCATAATTGGTGTCTTTTAAACTTAACTTATTAAAGTACTGACATTGTCACCAAAACAGTTTAAAAAGGTGATAATCTCCACCATTTCCACACCGAATAAACCATACTATTTAAGAAAAAAAACTAACACAACATGAAGATTTTATATTTTGATCGAGTATGTAGATTGAATTTGATTGAAATTTTAGATATGGATTGAAATTTGGGTTGTATTTTGTTTTATTTTTATTTTTATTTTTATTTATTTATTTATTATTATTATTATTTTTTACAGATTATGTTTTATACAAAAAGTTAAAAGCAGCTTAAAGACCCAAAAAAAAAAAAAAAAAAAAAAAAACATATGAAAAACCTTCAATTCCTGAACCTGAAAACTGAATTGAACTGAACCGAACCAGAGATAAAAATGTTCGGTTCAATTCGGTTTTCAGGTTCAAAACGGTTCAAACCGATTCACATTTTCAAAAACCGAAAAATATCGTTTCAATACGGTTTTGGTCAAAACCATACTGAACCGATCCATGTCCACCCCTACTTACTGCCATCGGCTCTCAAAAGCGCAAAGGCAATTTGTTATCGTTTCAAATTGAAACAAGGGGAATTATCATTTGGGTCCCTATATATTTTTTTTAACTGCTTATCCATTTTTCATTGGTTTGGTTCCTATGTTTTCAAAAACCCGTCAATTTAGTCCATTTTACCAGATTTTTAATGGTCAATTCTCATAGAGAAGGCAAAATGACATTTTTACCCTTAAAAACTTAAAATAATAAATAAAAGAAAATGGTAAAAAAAAATTAAAATTGTAAAAATATGAATGAAAATCTGGAATTTTTTACAAGTAAAATAATTAAATAGAGAAAATAAAAAAAAAATAACTTTATAAGAAAATAATCTAATATTTAAAAAAAAATGAAAAGAAAAAAATAAATAAATTCAAAAAACGAAAAAAAGAAAAAAAGAAAAAGAAATTAAGATTGGATCTCCATCGATGCAATGTATCATATGCAAACTAAACTGGATACAATGTATCAGATGCAATGCATCCAGTTAACCTTTGTCTCAATTGTTCCCTCAATCCTCATTGATCATATCAACCATCAAATGATATCTTGGAACAAATTCTCACCAAAATCTCAATTGCTTCTGACCCAAGAGCATGACTAGTGAAAGGACCCAACAAAGAAGAAATCAAACCCATACCACTTTTTAGCAGTAAAATGAGCTCGAACTCTAGCTTGGCCTTTAACCTTCTTCAATGGCTCCAAAATTTCCGAGGTCCTTCCATGAACGTCCTCTGATTTCTTCTTCATAACAGCATACTTGTGAGAGAACCAGAGGTAAATTAGCTGCTTAAAAGTCTTGTCTGGAGTGATTGAATTGTCCCAAAGCTCTTGCATTTGTGAATTGTGACAGAACCATTTCAAAATGTTGGACCTCTCGTAGGTCTGACCTGTCACATATAAACACAGATAGCACCTCCATTGTTTCAACCTCTTCTTGTTAGCGAACAAACGTCACTATACGCGCGGAAGTATTGCCGGATAGAACACAAACAAACACAATGATAAAGAAAAGATAAGATGAAGAGAAATAATTAAATTCAATCACACACAATACAAGAATTTACATGGAAACCCAAATCAAGGAAAAAACCACGGCCGTTAGGACGACAAGAGAAAGTTCCAATATGTAGTAAATTATTACAACCACACACTCATGATCTCTCTCTAAATAATACCCCAAACCCAATTACACCCAATGCTCACTTTGAGATCTATCTAGTATTTGCTATTTTTGCTCCACCACTAACAACCTAATTATTATGGTCTATTTATATGAATTACAAGGAGTTTAAGCTAAAAGGAAATCATACTCCTATACGTACAAGAATTACTTGTTCCACATAAATACTATTTCCTATTTATGATAAGTCTTCTTGTAAAGGAGAATCCTTTTCTCATTAGAACTTCCAGAAACAACATATTTCCTCTTCCATGAATATTTCCTGATTCAACGCATACTTGTGATTGACTACGATTCAAGTTGCAGTTGGCCACCCACTTTCTAAACCGTGTTGAACTTGATCACTCAGAAAACCATTATCCATGCGCCTCATCCCTGTCGACCGCTGTCGGTACCGCTGTGGAAGCCACAGCGCTTCCCACAGCGGTATCCATTGGAATTGGACCGCTCTCCCTTGCGCTGCCGAAATTTATAGCGGTGTGGTACCGCTGCCATTACCGCTGTCAAAGCCACAGCGGTTTCACTTGTTCTTTGTTTCTCCAATTCATTTCATCCTCCAAACCTCCCTCAAACATAACCTCATACTCCCAAACGCTCTCACGTCTCCAGGAAGTCTCCGCATTGGTAAATCGTGTTTGGTAACCATTGGAGAATTCAAGCCATATCCAACAATCCTCCCTTATGGCGAGAATTCCCAAAACTTGTCCTCAGCTACGATCCTATCATCAAGAATCTACATACCCACCACTAGGTATAACCACTTAGGAAACAACCATCCCAAGATTTCACCGGCACATGTCGAAATTTACCTTGCTGAAAATTGTGGTGCAACTCCTCACATTAAGTTCCCAGGGAATTCGCTCAGCCATCGACATCCTTGTCCACCACACACCTTGCATCACTTTCTAACCAATGCCCATGCGTAATTGTGGACCCGTTATCAGCTACATCCTTTTCACGGCAACTAGCGGTCATGCCATGAGAATGTTTATGCCCTTTTAGAGGACATCGCTGTAGTCGTCATACTCAAGAGAGGCGATTGCCAGATCACCTTCTTTGGAGCCCTTAGCCGCACTTGTCTTCTTATTTTGACAATCCTTCCTTATGTGTCCAGACTGTCCACATCCTCAACAAGTAACTTTCCATTTGGAGTTCCCATTTTTCCTATCAACCAAAAGAACAGAGTTATCAGAAGATTTACCTTCACTCTTTAGCCTTCGTTCCTCAGAGATAAGTTTGTTCGCTACATCTCCAAAGCATATAGTTGAACTCCTATGCATCAAGACTGGCTTCATGTGCGCATAGGACGATGAAGGGGACCAGATGAGTCTAAGACCTTTGTCTTCTTCATCAATCTTTACTCCAATCGACTATAATTCTGAAACTATTCCATTGAGCACTCCTAAATGATCAGAAATTTTCGTACCTTCAGACATCTGCAGCATGTGAAACTACTCCTTTAGGTAGAACCGGTTGCAGATGCTATTCGCTCGATACAATTCTTCAAGCCTCTCATAAAGTTCTTTCGCTGAATATGTTCCATGAATATTTGCAAGAACGTTCTTGGCTAGGCACAATCGTATCGCACTCGCAGCCCTTTCATCCAAATCCTCTCAAACATCATCGCTCATCTTAGATTTTCCAGAAGTAGTACTAGTCGTTTCTTTGTTAGAATCTCCAGAGCCTTCAGGGTTTACAGAGGTTGACTTGCCCTTCAACGCCTTGTGTAAACCATGTTGGATTAATATATCTTTGACTTGAATTTGCCACAAGCCAAAGTTAATCTTTCCGTCGAACTTCTCAATATCGAATCTCATCATCCTTGCCATAAAGTTGTTAAGACCACTACCAAGCAACCGGGGCTCTGATACCAATTGTTAGCAAACAAACGTCACTATACGTGCGGAAGCGTTGCCAGATAGAACACAAACAAACAAAATGATAAAGAAAAGATAAGATGAAGAGAAATAATTAAATCCAATCACACACAACACAAGAATTTATGTGGAAACCCAAATCAGGGAAAAAACCACGGCTGTCAGGACGACAAGAGAAAGTTCCAATATGTAGTAAATTGTTACAACCACACACTCAGGATCTCTCTCTAAATAATATCCCAAACCCAATTACACCAAATGCTCACTTTGAGATCTCTCTGGTATTTGATATTTGATATTTTTGCTCCACCACTAACAACCTAGTTATTAGGGTCTATTTATATGAATTACAGGGAGTTTAAGCTAAAAGGAAATCCTACTCCTATACGTATAAGAATTACTTGTTCCACATAAATACTATTTCCTATTTATGATAAGTCTTCTTGTAAAGGAGAAATCTTTTTCCCATTAGAACTTCCAGAAGCAACATATTTCCTTTTCCATGAATATTTTCTGATTCAACGCATGCTTGTGATTGACTACGATTCAAGTTGCAGTTGGCCACCCACTTCCTAAATCGTGTTGAACTTGATCACTCAGAAAACCGTGATCTATGCACCTCATCTCTGTCGACCGCTGTCGGTATCGCTGTGGAAGCCATAGCGCTTTCCACAGCGATATCCATTGGAATTGGACCGCTCTCCTTTGTGCTGCCGAAATTCGTAGCGGTGTGGTACCGTTGCCATTACCGCTGTCAAAGCCACAACAGCAGTGACATCGGTTTCACTTGTTCTTCGTTTCTGCAGTTCGTTTCGTCCTCCAAACCTCCCTCAAACATAACCTCATACTCCCAAACGCTCTCACGTCTCCAGAAATTCTCCGCATTGGTAAATCGTGTTTGGTAACCATTGGAGAATTCAAGCCATATCCAACACTTCTATCATTTTCTTTAGATCCAAATTGATGGGCTTTTGAAAACATAGAGACAAGGACAAACAGTTAAAAAATAAATAATTCAAAACAATATAGTGACCCAAATGATAATTCCCTTTGAAACAAACCTCTTTGGGTTCCAAATGCCAACAGATATAGAATTAATAGTATCATATTAAAACACGGAAATGGTATTGGAACCGACATGATCATAAATCATAATGTTTCTTAAAGGACAAGAGGAAAGATGTTATATATTCTGCAAATTATTGTTAGAAAACACCAACTACAACATGAAATAAAATAGAAAACACAACACAAAACGGTAACGACATTGATCGATCACTTAGTTAACAGTGGTTGGACATCTACGGATTTAGAAATAATCTGGTGAACTTGTTGAAGTAGAAACGACTTCCCAAGGCTCGATTAACTCGGTTCTCACGTACTCAACCATTTCATAGTTTTGCTTAACATTACTGTCTTTTTGTGATGTTTGAATTCCCTCCAACACCATTCAACTTCCTTCATTGTTGGCCTTTTCTTCCCATTCAGGTTTAAGCATCTTTTTGCCAGTTTAGCAACTGTCACGATCTCTTCTTTCTTACATACTTTTATTACCTCAGGATCAAGAATATCAAACAAATAATTTTCCACCATAGAAACAATGAAATATGTTGCCAAACTTCTATTGTCTTCTGACCTTATTGAAGATATTGCTTTTTCCCCGGTTAAAAGCTCAACAAGAACTACTCCAACACTATAGACATCACTTTTATCGGTAAATTGACTTGATTGGAAATACTCTGGGTCCAAATATCCAATGGTCCCTTGTACTTTAGTGGTGACATAAGTTTGATCAATGGAAATTGATTTTGATGTCCCGAAATCTGCCACTTTAGCTCGGTACTTTTCATCTAAGAGTATATTTGCAGATTTAATGTCTCGATGATATATGGGTAAAGAAGCTGCTGAGTGCAAGTACTAAAGAGCTCCTGCAACTTCTGTAGCAATCTGTATGCGCTTTTCCCATGTGAGTGGAAACTCTTCTGTTTGATCGTGAAGATATTGGAAAAGGGTTCCATTAGGGACAAATTCATAGACTAATATGGGAACCTCAGTCTCCAAACAACACCCCAATAGTTTAACCACATTCCTATGGTTAATTTGTGAAAGAATGGCAACTTCATTAATGAATTCTTCAATCTTCCCCTCATCAATTACTTCGGATTTTTTCATCGCAATAATTTTTCCATCTACCAACATTCCTTTGTAAACAGTACCTTGTCCTCCCTGCCCAAGTATTCTATCCACATTAAAATGATCAGTAGCCTTAACTAACTCTTTTGAATTGAACAGTTTGCTTCTATCGACATTGCCATCTGATGAAGTTAACTGTTGTTGTAAAAGTAAACCACCATTTCATTTGAAGTACTTGTCTTTAAGCTTGATATCTTTTCTTCTCTTTATTATGATATGCAACTGCCATGCTCCGATCAGTAGTAGGAGCAAACAAAAAACCCCTGAGCCAGCACCTGGGTAATTCAATTTTAATTAGAAGCGGTTTTTGGGTATTGAGAAAACCTTGAACTTACAGGGACCTGCCCATAGCACACAAGGCATGCACAAGCAGGGCGGGGCCAGTAAATCTTATTTGGGAAACTAATGTAGTAAATTATAATAATTGGGGGGCAAAGTAAAATTTCACAAAATTATATATTAAATTGCTTGGGCCCATTTGCATGATTGCAAAATACTTATTGTTGACGGTGAATTTTCGATTGCCACGCACTCAACAATTATATCAATTTAATATAAAACAAGAAAATTAAGAACGCATGCAAAAGACAGATTTTACGTGGAAAACCCTTGAATGGGAAAAAACCACGGCGCCCCTGAGGGCAGAAAAATAATACTAGGTTTTTGTTGCTTCATTACACGCTTAGATCTCTCTTACAGTTGCTCTCTTTTCTCTCGATTTTCTCACCCCCTTCTCGTGGGATAGGTGGTTCTATTTATACATGATATTTAGGGTTTTTCCCTTGATTTTAGTCCTGCTCATAGTAGGATTTCCTTTCAGATTCGTACTGGGAATCCCACGTTGCTGCGGATACAGATAGGTCTTCTCCTTTTCCCCTCTTGATTCCTTGTTGTTATGGGTTTTCTAAAGTGTAGGGTTTATTTTCGTGTTTCTGTCGAGTCGGTTTAGGCCCAGTATGCTGGTGCAGCGAGTACATTTATTTCTGGGTTTCGTTTCTTCGGCGACCATATATCTAGATTTGGCGAGTACATATCCAGTTTCGGCGAGCGTGTTTCTGACCTTTTTGGTTTCGAGGTACTTTGACATTGACTTGTCACATTTCCTTTATTGACCCGGTCAATGAGTGACGTGGCAATCTTTATTGACTCTTTTTGATGACGTGTCGGGTTGGCGAATTTATGCATACAACAATACCCCCATAAATACTCCGAGCTGGGCGAATGATTTGTTCTTCTTACTTCGTTTGTCTCTGCGAGTAGTATTTATATTTATAGTTACAAGGTTTCGATGCATTTTGTAATACCTCCTTCTTTCCTTTTTGTCACGCGCTGTATTGATTAATTGATTAATTGATTCTTTTGGTGCAAGCTTTCAACTTGGTCCACATAATTGTTGACGCACCTATTTACCTGACGGACGAAGAGACATTTTGACCGCTTGGCTTTCCCCGAGATGCCACATGTCTATTTTCTGATGGTGACTATTGCGGCTGGTCACTGTGGCTGTCATTCTCATTAATTGCATATCCTTTTACTTGATTTTCTTTTTTGAATTTCGAAACTCCCTCTTTTTAAGGCCCGGTCGTTTCCTTTTCTCCATTTCATTCTTTCCATTTTATTTCTCCACTGGTTTTCTCAGAGCAAAAAAGAACAGTTTGATTCTTCGTTTTTATCTACCTTGTTCCTTCGAGTGCTTGCTACAGTCCTTTCCCTGTGTTTTCTATTTATCAGACGGTTTACCGGAATCAATTATTCCTGCCTCTCTATGAATCTTTCACGAATCTAGGGTTTTCTGGTGAGTTCCCATGGACCCTTCTTTACGCTCTTCTCTTTTTAATCGAATGATGCAAGCCATGGAGCTTGGTGATAAAAGTACTGCGGACAAAATCGAATCTCTGATTCGTAATTTTCATCCAGATTCTCCGGTCCCAATTTCTGTTTATGTTCCATCTTCTGGAGATGTTTTTATCCCTAACATCTCTCCTTCATCTTCTAACAGCGGTTCTCCAACAATGCCGAAATCTTCTAGACCAACAAGCAGTAGACGACGCGCTTCTAGGGTTCCACGTGAATCTCTGCTGGATGCGCAGACGATTGTTGACTCCGATGTTGAAGACCATCAGAGGGATAGGCTACGCTTCTCGCCAAACCGTCCGTGTTCTTTTGATACGGAGGTAAATGTGGTCGGCGAGGTTGAGCTTCGTAAATACAAGAGTCATTTTGACCTGCCAGACTCAGTGAATCTCATTTTACCTAGCGACCGGGCTGTGTGGAATCCTCCCGAAAATGCAGTCGCTATTTACGGGGCCATGCTTAGCTGTGGGGTGACTCTCCCTCTTCAGCCTTTCATCGCCAGATTTCTTACGGAGGCTCAAATTGCGCCGGCACAGCTCGCTCCAAATAGCTACAGAATATTGATGTGCCTGTGCCTCATGTGGAAGTTGAAGGGTTACAGGCCCCCTACTCCTCGTGAAATCTGCCATTTTTACACGCTAAGGCAGACGGGCCATGGTGGTACGTATTTTCTTATCTCTTCGCCCGTGGAGAGCTGGATCCCTGAGGGGGTGGCGAACCCCGGTCAAGTAGAAATCTCCGGTGATGAGAAGAAAAAGGGGTTCATCTGGGGTTTTCCCACTTCGAACAAGAGGTGGAAGAACAGCTGGTTTTTCGTTGATGGCGAGTGGGGTCGTGATTTGCCTGCCAGTAGTCGCCACAATTTCTTGGCGAAGAAGGTTCCCAGGCACTTCACATCGCCTGAAGCTTGGTTGAAGGCGACCCCTGTTTTAATGAATAGAGAGGTTTCTCACCTCGCCGCAACAGCTGTCCTCCCTTTGAGAGAAAGGGATAGGTCCTTCCTCTTGGATGAGGAAAAAATGATTTCCGAGGGGATTTTCACACGCCTACATGCAAGGCTTCCTCGCTGTAAGTCTTTGTCCATTCCTTCTTTGTTTTACTATCTTATTCTGTTAGTTGACACTTTGTTTATTTTTCTTGCAGTGTGCGATTTTGACACAGTTTGCGATCAACACGCCCAGGCAATAAAGAATTCTGAGGCAACCAGTAGAAGACATGCTGCTGGTTCGGCCAAGGAAGGACTTGCTAGTCCGGATGGCGGCGATCCCTCCGATGGCGAGGAAGTTGGTGATATTCCTGAGGGTGGGGTCGAATCGGAACAACCCCCTGTGTACACAGAGGCTGCTGTGAACATTCCTGCTGTGAATACCTCTGCTGCGACCACTCCTGCAGCTACCTCCAGCCGTAAGGGAAAAGAAAAAGTTGGAGTTTCAGGGCCAGTCCGTGATACTCCTATTTTTGACGCGGATGTCCCTGAAATTCCTCTTGATCCTGCGAATGATCTAACTCCTAGGACTGGTAGAGGAAAACGCCCGGCTGAGGGCACCCCTGACCATACTACTCGACCTTTGAAGCGGGCATCAAGAGTCGTGCAGTATGTCGTTTCTTCTGATGAGGAGGGACCCCTCTACTCATCCAACTGTGCCTGAAGCCCCTGTTGAAGGGATGAGTGAGGTAGCGTCTCCACCTCCTGAAAGAGTTAGTAAATTGAATGTTCCTGCTTTCTCTCCAACTGGTGCAGCTTCTCCTCCAGCGACTGTAGATGAGCCGAACGTGTCGTCTGCTGATCAGCCTGGGCCATCTGGTCAGCCGGGGCCAGCTGATAGGTCGGGGCCATCGAAGTAAACTAGGGCTTCTGCGTCAGGTTTGGGTATTGCCCGTGAAGTTCCTCCCGTGGATCCAACCGGAGTTGGTGAGGGAGAGGGGTTTGTGTCCCTTTCAGATTTCACGGCTGCAGAGATTTGCTCACATATAATGAACAACAATGTTTATATTGATGAGGGTTAGGAGCACATGAAGAGCAGATCCTGCAACAAGAAGATGGAATTTTTCTTTGATTGTCAGTCCCTGGTGAGTCTCTTACGATATTCGTGTTTTGCGTTTTTCATTCGTATGTTTCCTGACTTGACTGTTTTTCTTTTTAGATGATGTCTGAGTTGATCGACGCTTACAGGCGAGGGAATTTCCTTTCGAGGGATGTGAAACGCCTGCGGGAACAGACTTCTATTTTGGCCGCTGAGAAACTCTCTGCTGAGGAAATCCATACTCAGCATCTCGCTCAGATGAGGGAATCTACGGAAGGCTATCTTTCAGCTCAACTTGTCGCTGAAGATAAATTAGCTGCTGCTGAGGAAGAGATTCGTTCGCTGCGAGAGCAACTCTCCGCTAATCAAGAATCACTCGCAGCACGTTTTGAGGCTGAGCGACTAGCTGAGGAGGCAAAGGAGAAAGCTGAGCGTGAAGCTTTGGACTTGCGCAACCAGTTGTCCTCGCATGAAGTTATTCTGAACGATCTCAAGGCTGTGCTGGAGGTTGAATCGGTTGATCGTTTCAAGAGATCCCCTGCCTATGATGCGCTTTTATTGCGTGAATTCGAAAAAGGCATGAGGCAGGCGAAGAAATTCTTCGCCATGAAGGATCACTACAATGAGAAGGCTCTTGGGCGTTTCGACCGGTCTTTTCAACAGCATATGGCCAGCGGAGTGGATTCGATTAAAGAGCAGATAAAACGTTGGAAAGCCCACTGTCGCTACAACATGACTGAACCTCACCCTATGCATTTAGAAATCCCCAGCAAGCGTACCTTCAATACTTATTATTCGGGTCAGAAGGGCAGCTTTTCTGGTTCTGGCGCTGAGCCTGACTTGGGTCCTGTTGCTGGAAGGGATTATGAGTGTTTTATGCCAGAAGGGGATGAGGAAGTCGCCTGGCCTTCAGACGAGGAGATCGAAGATGAGGAAGATAGCGAGGGCCCTCTTGCAGCTAGTTGACTTTTTGTGTCTTTCATACTGAAGGACTGTTTAATCTTTGTATCTTCAGTTTCTCTTTTTGTATTTTCATTCTTAATTCTTTAATTGTAAATGACTTTATTTATAAGAAGTTATAAACTTTTTCTTTGTTCAGCTGCTTTTACTGAATTTTCGACTTACTCAGTATTTCACCAAGTTTTTAGCATATTTTTGTGTATTCAGCTGCTATTCGCTGATTTTTTGCTTAGTGTTTCACTTTGTAGCATTTTTTGTTGTATTCAGCTGCCATTGCTGGATTTTTGGCGTACTTAGCGTTTCACTAAGTTTTTAACATATTTTGTATTCAGCTACCATTGCAGGATTTTGGCGTACTTAGCGTTTCACTAAGTTTTTAACATATTTTGTATTCAGCTGCCATTGCTGGATTTTGGCGTACTTAGTGTTTGTCAGGACGTATCCGACCATACACCAAGTTTTTAACATGTTTTTATTTATTCAGCTGCCATTGCTGAGTTCTGGCGTACTTGGTGCTTATTCAGGACGTATTTGCCCACACCAAGTTTTTCTCCGGAGATCTTATTCTCCTTGTGGGGGCGATCCCCAATTTCTGTAGCTTGGGCTATGGCGACTAAGTCGCTTTTGGCTTGCTTTAATTTCGTTGAGTTGTCACTTATTCTCACTGCTGCGAGTACGAAACTCGTCTTTACGCAATGGTATTGACATATGTCGGTGAGTGCCCTTTGTAATTGGCGAGTCAAGTCACGATTTCTCAGTAATAAATTACTCTTTATTTGGATAATTCCTGCAACTTTGTTAACATAATCACAAAGAAAAAGAAAAAAAATACTAAAACGAAAACTGTTCTAAGAAAAAATAAAAGGCTCACACCAATTCTAAACTTGACCCCCAAGTTACGGATAATATATCTTCAAGTACTGCGCATTGCATGGACGGGGTAGTTCGCCAAAACCTTCTCGAGTGATGCGATATGCCCCGTGGCCAGCTATGCCTGTAATCTGATAAGGCCCCTCCCATTTGTCTGCGAGTGACCCTGCAGCTTTGTCTTTTGTTCCTTGGTTCACCCTTTTCAGCACTAAGTCGCCCAGCGAGAACCTTCTTTCACGCACATGTGAGTTGTAATATCTGGCTACCCTATGTTGGTACGCAGTATTCCTTATTTGCGCGCGCTCTCTTCTTTCTTCTAACTCATCTAGGCCGCACTTTAGCATATCAATGTTGATTTCTGGCTGAAAAAGTTGCACCCTCGGCGAAGAGAAAGATGTTTCCACGGGAATGACAGCTTCAGCTCCATATGCCATGGAATATGGGGTCTCGCCTGTTGAACTCCTTTCTGTGGTTCGATATGCCCAAAGTACCTGTGGTAATTCGTCTGCCCAGCTGCCTTTTTAACTGCCAATTTAGCCTTCAGGTTATGTTTTATGATTTTGTTTACTGCTTCAGTCTGGCCATTCGTCTGTGGGTGTGCTGGAGAGGCGTAGTAGTTGTTGATGCCGTACTTATCACATAGCTCCCTGAATTTCCTCCCGTCGAATTGGGTCCCATTGTCCGTGATGATGGTGTTTGGTATCCCGAATCTGTAAAGGATATTTTTCTTCACAAAGCTTACAGTGTTTGCTTCTGTTATGTGTACCAATGGCTCGGCTTCTACCCATTTTGTAAAATAATCCACAGCTACTATGGCATGTTTTGCTCCTCCAGTTGCTGTTGGCATTGGGCCGATCAAGTCAATTCCCCACATGGCGAACGGCCAAGGCGAGGTAATACTTTGCAAGAGTTCAGGTGGCTGTCGGATGTTATTAGCAATTTTCTGACAAGCCTCACATCTCGCTGCCACCCTTTTGGAGTCGGCGAACAGTGTTGGCCAGTAAAAACCCTGCCTTAATGTTTTGTGGGCTAGACTGGCGCCCCCAGCGTGGTTCCCACAATTTCCACTATGTATGCTTCTCAGGATACCTTCTGCTTCTTCAGGCCCAACACATCTCTGCAGTGCCCTCGAGTATCCCCTTTTGTACAGTTCTCCATTGAGTACTGAGTATCTTGTAGCTCTGTACTTCAGCCGCTTTGCTTCTAACGGGTCACTTGGGAGTACATCATTGATGAGATATTCTTTGATTGGTGTGATCCAGCTGTCCCTTTCGCCAAAGACTGCCCCAACTTCCTTTGTTTTAACTATACTCGGCTGCAATAAGCGGATCATAGAAATATTTTTGGGCCAGATGCTGATTGTGGCAGATGCCAGTTTGGCCAAGGCATCAGCTTTCTCATTTTCTTCTCGGGGACATGAACAATTCTGTATTCTTTAAATCTTTCTAATAGCTCCTTTGCCAATTCCAGGTAGGTGATCATGCTCTCATCTCTTGCCTGGTATTCATCTAGTACTTGATTGACAACAACTTGAGAGTCGCTAAAAACTTCCACTTCGTCTGCTCCTAGGACTGTGCTAATTTTTAAACCTGCTATGAGTGCCTCGTACTCGGCTTGATTGTTGGTAGCTTTGAAGTCAAAACGCAAGGCACATTCGACTGAATCTCCTTCTGGGGTTGACACTACTACCCCTGCCCCGCTGCCATGCGTGTTTGATGAGCCGTCAACGCGGAGTTGCCATTTGAATATTTCTTATTTTTTTTGTTCCTCCATCATTCTCGCTACTTCCATGTTTGGTTCGGTGAACTCTGCTACAAAGTCTGCCACTGCCTGGGCTTTAATTGCTGTCCTTGGGAGGTACTCTACATCGAATTCACTTAACTCGATTGCCCACTTTGTTAATCGACCGGATACTTCTGGTTTCTGCAGGATTAACTTCAGTGGGCAGTTGGTGTATACTCTGATTTTATGAGCCTGGAAATATGGCCTCAGTTTCCTCGCTGCTGTTATTAGAGCTAGTGCCAATTTTTCAGCCGGCGAGTATCTGGTTTCGGCTGGCAACAGTGCTTTGCTGGTGTAGTATATTGGTTTCTGGATCCCATCTTCCTGTTTTACTAGCACGGAACTTGTGGCTGCTCCAGAGACGGACAAGTACATGTACAATGTTTCTCCTGTTTCTGGTTTTGATAGCAGTGGCGCTTGCCCCAGGTAATCTTTCAAGGCTTGGAAAGCCTTTTCACACTCCTCATTCCACTCGATTCCCTTTCCCTTTTTTAGAGCTTTGAAAAATGGTAGGCATCGGTCTGTTGATTTGGCTATGAATCTGCTCAGCGATGCTAAGCACCCTGTGAGTTTTTGAACGTCTTTCAGAGTTCTTGGCGAGACCATTTTTGCTAGTGCTTGGATTTTTTCAGGGTTCACCTCTATTCCCCTTTAATGTACTTGATATCCGAGAAACCTCCCAGATGGTACGCCGAATACGCATTTTGCTGGATTCAACTTCATTCCATACTTGACCAGCACGTCGAATGTTTCCCTCAGGTCATCTGTATGTCTATCCGCTGTGGTGTTTTTTGTTAGCATATCGTCAACGTAGATTTCCATATTTCTCCCGATTTGTCTGGAGAACATTCTGTTGACCAAGCGCTTGTGCATCTTTATTTGGTTATATCCTGAATATGCATCCATGAAGCTCAACGTTTCATGTCCAGCTGTTGCATCGACTAACTGGTCAATCCTTGGTAGCGGGAAGCTATCCTTGGGGCAGGCTTTGTTCAGATCGGTGAAGTCGACGCACATCCTCCATTGATTGTTTTTCTTTTTCACTAAGACCACATTCGCCACCCATTCTGGGTACTTAACTTCTCTGATTGACCTTGCGGCGAGCAATTTTGATACTTCCTCCTTTATCGCTGCACTTCTTTCTGGGTTGAAACTTCTCCTTTTTTGCACAACCGGCTTGCATTTCTCATTCACAGCCAGATTGTGCGAAACTACACTTCTATCAATCCCTGGCATGTCTTCGTGGCACCAAGCGAAAATCCCCCTATATTCCTTCAACAAGTTTGTCACATCTTTCTTAACTTGTTTAGCCAGCCTTGCTCCGATCTTTACTGTTTTGTCTGGTTCCACTTCGTCTAGAATAACTGACTCAGTTGGTTCTTCTTTCTCTCTGCTCGTTTTGTCCCTTGGGTCCAGTTCGAAGTTTCCCGGACTATCTTCCTGCACCTCCCTGTCCACTTCGAATATGTTTAAGGTTTCCATCCCTGCTTTATCTTTGAAGATTGATAGGTTGGCGCGGCGAGCCATCTCCTGTGACCCTCTCAATTCTCCGACACCAAATTCTGTAGGGAATTTTATTTTCAATGCATGGGTTGAAGTAACAGCTCGAGCTTTGTTAAGAAACGGTCGGCCAAGTAAAGCATTATACGGCCAATTGTGGATGTCAACCACGACAAAGTCCAAAAGGATTGTTCGCCGGCATGGTGCTGTACCAAATCTCACCGGCAGTTTCACAGTTCCTAACGACCTAACTTCTGCGCCACCAAATCCCTTTAGTGGTACATGGAATGGTTCGAGATCTTTTCTGTCCAGCCGCAATTCATCATATACTCTGGCACTTAAGATATCGGCTGAACTTCCATTGTCAATCATCACCCGAAGGACATCCCTATGGGCTATTCGAACCCCCACGACGATTGCATCGTTAGGTTTTGCATCTATCCCGTCTGAGTCTTCTGCTGTAAATGTTATAGGATCATGTCCTTCTCTTCCCTTCTTGGGCTTCTCTGTACAGAATTGATCTCCATGCTTCTGCTTTCATACATTACTTCTCGAACTTCTGACATCCTTTCTCGATTGCTTCTCCCAGTATGAGGTCCGCCGAAAATGGTGTTTATGGTGGCGTTAGGGCTGTTCCCCCTTGGACTTTTCCTCTCCTGCCCGTTTCCTTGGCGGCTATCCTGGCGACCACCATATTTATCTCCCTTCAAAGCAAAATCCTTCAGGTGCCCATCTCTGATCAAACTTTCAATGTGGTCACGCAGCTGAAAACACTTTGAGGTTTCATGCCCATGATCTTTGTGGAATCGGCAGTACTTAGTTGTGTCTCTCCTGGCATTCGCTGACTGCTGTCGAGGGTATTTAGCGAGTCCTTTGTCTTCCACCACAGAAAGTATCTCCTCTTGATCGCCGGTCAAAGGGGTGTAATGGTTGTACCTTCCTCGAAACCTACTGGCTCGAGGATTTCCTTTGCTTTCTCTCGAGTGCCCTTTTGGCCTTTCTCGTCTCTCTGGCGATCACGTGATACCGTCTTCTTGTCATCCTTTCGATCCGATTTTGAGTCAGGTTTGTGTCCATGCACGTAGCTACCCCCTTGTGCTACTTCTTCTTCTTCTGCTAATGCATAGTCGCCAGCTATTTCCATCATCTCCTCATAAGTTTTTGGTCTCTCTCTTCGCAGGTCAAAAGATAATCGCCCGCTTTGTAACCCATTGGTGAAAGCGGCGATCACAGCTACATCGCTGGCATCTTCAATTTGAGCAACTTCCTTACCAAATCTTGCTAGGTACTTCTTGATTGACTCATTGTGCTCCTGTTTCAAATTTGATAGATGAGCGAGTGACTTCCTTCTCTGCACACTCCCCATGAACTGTCTTATGAACGCCTTGCTGAGGTTTGAGAAACTGCTTATACTTCCGGGCGGAAGTCTTCCAAACCACCTAGAGGCGAGATCGCCGAACGTTTGAGGGAAGGTGAGGCATAAAAGCCCGTCATTAGATGAATACTGGGCCATGATGTTGCGGAATCGGCGAACATGCTCCTTCGGGTCCCTGTTCTCCTTGTACTGCTCAATGGTTGGCATTCTAAATCTGTCTGGGAACTGGGTGCGAGCAATATCTTCAATGAATGGGCTGTCTGACTCATCATCTGAAGATACGTTACGACCGTACCTTCGTGCCATCGCTGAAACCTTTCTTGATAGCTCTTGTAGGGTGACATCTCGCTGACCAGTTGGCTCTCCTGCTGGATCAAGTCTGCTCTTAATTGTCATTCTCCCATGGTTGTTCCTATTATCCGGGCTCCTTCGATCTTCTGTGCTTTCGGATCTCCTTCGCCGTGCTCTTTTGGACCGTAACTCTCTTTGTGGACGTGGACTCTTATCTTCAGACGAGATAGAACGGTGTCTCCGTCGGTTCCGTTGGTATGTGTCACTGGAATTGACCCCATGTGTCCGCGCCTGGTCTCGCTCCTCTCTGGATTCTTCATTCATCACACCTTTTCCTTTCCTTTGTTTTTCTTTCGAAATACTCTGGGTGGTCCTGGGGAGTCTCCTCGGATGATTGTCTTGCTTGAGTATCAGGGATTGCGATGTGAACTTCTGATCGTAGCCTTCCGGGAGGATGGATTCCAGGGGTGGTTAACTCATAAGGAGATGAAACTCCCAAACCGATGGGAAGCGAAAGCCCTATCTTGTTGGCTTCGCTGATTAGGTTTACCAACGCAGCTTGGAAGTGCTGCAGAATCCCAGGGTCGGCGGCCCTAGTCCCTGGTGTTGCCGCCGATTGTTCCCCGATCGTTATCGTTACTGCCCTATCTCCTGTCGGCGCAGCTGGTTCAATAACCTGATCTCCGCTGGAGTTAACGTCTCTATCACTGTCGTTGTTCATGTTCATGTTCATGTTCTTTAATTCGCAAGGGTTCCTCGAAGTTTTTTGTAACCCCCTCCTTCTAGCGCCAATTGTTGACGGTGAAATTTGGATTGCCACGCACTCAACAATTATATCAATTTAATATAAAACAAGAAAATTAAGAACGCATGCAAAAGACAGATTTTACGTGGAAAACCCTTGAATGGGAAAAAACCACGGCGCCCCTGAGGGCAGAAAAATAATACTAGGTTTTCGTTGCCTTATTACACGCTTAGATCTCTCTTACAGTTGCTCTCTTTTTCTCTCGATTTTCTGAACCCCCTTCTCGTGGGATAGGTGGTTCTATTTATACATGATATTTAGGGTTTTCCCTTGATTTTAGTCCTGCTCATAGTAGGATTTCTTTCAGATTCGTACTGGAATCCCACGTTGCTGCGGATACAGATAGGTCTTCTCCTTTTCCCCCTTGATCCTTGTTGTTATGGGTTTTCTAAAGTGTAGGGTTTATTTCCGTGTTTCTTCTGCCGAGTCGGTTTAGGCCCAGTATGCTGGTGCAGCGAGTACATTATTTCTGGGTTTCGTTTCTTCGGCGACCATATATCTAGATTTGGCGAGTACATATCCAGTTTCGGCGAGCGTGTTTCTGACCTTTTTGGTTTCGAGTACTTTGACATTGACTTGTCACATTTCCTTTATTGACCCGCAATGAGTGACGTGGCAATCTTTATTGACTCTTTTTGATGACGTGTCGGGTTGGCGAATTTATGCATACAACC
>VAHF01000209.1:0-118015 GCA_008009225.1 Acer yangbiense | reverse complement strand
ATTCTGCACGGGGATTTCGAATATAATAGAGAGAAGAGATGAAAATAGAGGATTCGGTGGCCAATCAAACGAGCCACATCACCATCCCCATGGAGGCGCGTGGGCCACACGGGACCAAGGGTGTTCTGGCCGTGGTCCCACGGCTCCCACACGGCTTGGGCAATGCATGCCTTTGGCCATGCTTGCCTCTCGCGTGCGCCCCACGTTCTTCAGCGTATCTTAGGCATCCGAACTCCGATTTCGAATCCATTTTTGTATTACGAACCGTGACTCCCTCATGCATACTACGACTACAAAACTTTAAAAGGTTTAACGATCATCTCGGAAAATGACATGAAGTCACTCAACGAATGAGAATGCAAAGTAGCGTACTACATCATTTGGACTCGAAACCTTATGAATGAGTAACCGAATGACCGGACTCAATAAGGATCATATAGAACATATTCAAGTCCAAAATATAGACCAGAACCAAATAATACAAAGTCACACAATTATGCCATATTGATGAGGTCGTTTTGGTACTCACAAAATACAATATTTGTGTAAATGTGATCTTTAGAAAACAATGTTTTTTACCACTAGAAATCATTTTAGGATGTAAAGATTAGTAAACGAAGTAAGGTTCGTCCACAGGGTTAGGTTAGATTAATATTTTGTGATAATATTCTAAGTTAGTCTAATCTAGATGCATAAACATAAATCATATTTTTGGGTTTTGATTAATTAAGCTATAATAACTAAAAGTAAATAGCAATAATAAAGAGAAATTGAATAGATAGAAGTCCAACATCAACATACTAGATAAGAGAGTGTTCTTAACAATTAATGAAAGATATTAGGAGTAATTACACAAGTTACAATCAAATAGAAAACAAGTATATGTAAGGAAATCACCCTGGGTCTCCTTCTTTAATGTTTGATCCTTGCTTTCCTTTGATGTTCCTAGTGCAAAGAGTGAGAGAAGAGGATGTGTCTAGATAGGTGAAATCATATGGAGAGTGACAAAGGTGGATGGAGAAGATGAGAAGAGATGAATTTATGTGAGGTAGTCTAGTTGTTTGTTGATGAGATTGGAGAGGAGAGATGGGTGGATAGGATGGTGGAGAAGTTTCTTGCTTCCCAAGTTGTGTCAAGAGTCTGTTTAAGGAGAAAATAGGATGAATTTATAGTATTTCCAAATAGGTCATGAATGAAATTACCAAACATCCCCTGGAATTTGTAATATTGCCACTTGGCCCCTCTAGGGACCTTCTTGTAATGTCCACCAATCACAATTTGACACAGTGATGGTCGCGGTTTGAGTTTCACTGCGGATAGTAGGGCGACACGGGTTCGAAGCAATCAGGTCCAAACAAGCTCCTGTCGCCATGGCGACATTGAACGGCTAAATGGCGACAAAAGGGCGACCTTGGCGAGCAAAAGGGGAGCGACACCAGTGAGATTTGGAGGAGATCGTGGCTTTGATTCCGGCTGCTGGAGGAGCCCATAAATGGAACGACCGGCTCGCGTCTTTTTCGTCGTCCGTTTTTGCCGAAGATGGACGGGATGGCTGATTTCTGGTGACTTGAAGGAGGTAGGGTTTGGTCAGCCACTAATGGAGGTCTGCAGCGTGATGAGGAAGATGAAGTGAAGAAACGGGTGCGCTTAGCAATGGCAGGGGGTACACTTAGACGAAGACTGAGGTGCGTTTAAGGCCCACACCCCTAAACGCACCGTATTACTTGATGCTGACATGGGCTGCTTCATGCTTTGGGTGTTCTTAGCACAGTCTTGGGGTGCTCAGGACTAACTTGCACGTACTGGACCTCACGTGGGCCTATGCTTTGGGCTGCCCACTTATGCAAAACGCACCGTTTCAAGCTAATTGACGTGGCCCTTTGCCTGTTTCCACTTGGAAATTACAGAAGCCCCCTGCTCTCTTCCAATATTACGAAAACTTCAAACTTCAACTTATGTTTTAACGCTTTTGCCCCCAGTTTCTCCAATTTACTACAATGCCCTTGAACTTGTGAAATACCGAAAATACCTAATTAACAACATTAAAACACGGGGAAATGCCTGAGAATCAAGCATAAAGAATATGAAATGAGGTACAAAATCGTACCATATTTGGTCCGATCGCATATCTATGCGATAGTCATAAAACATGCATTCTACAATGTTTGTCTATAGAGACCAATGCATGTGCATACTCAAAAGTGTGTGAATGGGTTTATACCATGTTTGCACTATGATACAGGGACACACATATATGAATGGTGTGTGTGTTGCGCTTATGTCTTGCAAGAGGAAGAAGTATCTCGATACCTTAGCATCCAAATAAGCACATTTCCTCTTGAAGACGAACTTTGCATGCGACGTTGCTTTCCTTCTTTGAAGCTTGATCTAATCACGAAACACCTAAGCAATTACGCAATACAAATAAAGAGAGTTTTGCAATGGAATTAAGCCAACACAAATCTAGGATCTTACAGTTTTTTTGCTGTTTCCCTGTGCTACATGGTGGGTTCGTGCAACTTTTTTTTATTGTGCCCCTTTTGCCCATAATTCCCACACGTTTGTTGCTTTCGTTTCTCCCCAACATAAGGTATCCGATTTTTCTTAGTCTTCCTGTCAATCGCTTTTTTTTCTATGGCAATACACCACATTGAACATCATCATCATGTTCCACGTTCAAGTTTTGGAACAGGGTTCACAGCTATGGCGTATGCCTGTTTTAGCCATCCGGTGTGACAATGTCAGAACATAATGTGTTGATAGGCATACCTTTAGCCTGATATAAGAACATAAATAAATGAATAACAAAGAAATTGAAGATTATGTTGTTATTAAAATGTATATGAAAATTATGTAGCATACGTTGCAACAGCCATGGCATGAATAACGGTAGCTCATCTAGTCCATTCACGGCATGAGCATGAACGTTGTTCCAAGTTGACAATTGCTTCATTCCATTAGTCTGCTACCTTGAATCTATTGAAGTCAATAGGGTGAATCTTACACCGTTGCGATGCTAATACCTTGTCATTGATGTGTTGTCTGCATCATTAGTGAAGAATGTGGTGTTTCTCTTGCATTACTTTCGACGGGTGGAACCCATTACAACAAATCTCTGATAAATTGGCAATAGATGTGATAGGCAACTTCTGGATACAGTAGACAAGAATTCATTGATTCTGCAATGTTGGTGGTTTTTATATGATCCCTTTTCCTGGGGCTATGGACACGTGAAAACTTCTGTATCCTAACCTCTACGAGCTCATCAAAACCTTAGGATGGATGGACTTCAGCTCAGCCATTAAATGATCGAATTCCTCAACAAGGTACACATATGTAACACGATAGTAAAGATAATCGCGTCACCTCGCTTCCTACAATGTTGTTTCAGGTTTTTGGCCAAGTGGTATGCATAAACTCCATGTGCTGCATCGGGGATATTTCTCTCATGCCATTAGAGATACCCGTGTGTCGATTCGAAACAATCATCATAAGTTCGGGTTGCAAGATCACGTCATGAAGTTGCTTCAAGAACCTGTCCACAACTTTGAGCACTCGGAATTGGCAAACCCACAATGACAAAGGGTATATCATCTTATTACCATCCTTACATACCGCAACTAACAAAACACCCCTGGTCTTGGACTTCAAGTGGTAGCATCGACTGTAATAACCGGCCTAATAACTGTATTGAATCCCTCTATATAAGCACCAAATGCCATAAATCCATATTTGAACCGATTTTTCCTATCGGTTTCAATCTTGGTTATCGTCCCCATATAGATTTTTCCAACATGTGAAAGTATGCAGGCAACATCTTAAATGACTTCCACGGATCACCGAAAACTTATGTAAAAGCACAGTCCTTAGATCTGCAGGCTTTGTTGTATAGGTTTTTGCTGTGCTTTTCCCACATGTCAGTCATTATATCTTTAGGACGATGTTGCGTCCTAGATCGACAAACTTTCTTGAAAATAATTGCCCTATTACATGGGAACTTACACGTGAAAATCCTACGTTGTAGTTTCCATTATCACCACATGTGTGCTCAGAGTCAACTGACGTAACATTCCAGGGTCCCATTTCTCGACTTCCCTACCCTAAAACCCATTGACAATCTTTTTTTTTTTTACATATTGCGATGTATGATTCGATGTTTCGTCGAACCCTGTAATCAAACATCTTTTGCAATGCATTGACCTTAGAGCCCTTTCAAGGTTTTTTTTGTCCTTGAACATTTGTCCTTTGTATATTTCCTAAAGTCTCCATTGTCTTTAAACAATTTTTTTGATCTAACGGGCTAAATTGAGTATAGTTCTGACCCCGGTATTGTCCACCATGTCGCATAAAGGGTGTAAAACTGTTAGGTGCTCCATTTTGTTTCAGCTTCTCTACAGTCTGTTGACACTTGCCCGTCACTGCTAGACTTATCCTCATCCTCTGTATCAAGGTTTCAGAATCTCCACTCAGCCTCTACATGCTTGGTAGTCAATGCTAGAGTCCCCTGATCTTTCTCGGCCGATGTAAATCTGAGGGAAGGCAATGGCCCAAACGGCTGGTTTGCTACCACTTACGAAAGAAATATGGAGTACTAATTGGGGATTCTGAAATACTGGAGGGTTACAAGTCGAAGGGATACATGAGTGGATTGTTATTTCTTGACTTCATCGAGTTTGAAATGCATTTTTAGTTGCCTTCGGCAGTACAGATCTTTCTATGACTTCGACCTTAATTTCAGTCCATGAGGATCGTTATGAGAAAGCAAACAAGATACATCACTGTCAATCATAATGGATAATGTACAACTCCCTTTGGCATTAAAGCTCTGAACTTAACCTTATTTGAATCTTTTGTTACTAACCCCGATCCGTGACATATTATTTCCAAATTTACTATATTGTCCTCATTACATGCAAAGGAAATGGCCCATCACCTGGTCACCAATCCAATGTCTATCGCAGTGCATTAGAACACATCCATCGTATTCATAGACCCTGGAAATGTTGTTAGAGTAACAAAGATATGAAATGAAGAAAATAACAAAATGATATTCTGAAATTCTAGAATAAATTTCAAACCTATAATTATGACATTGACCTCTAAGGATAGAAACCATTGCCTTTCTAACCATTTAAAATCTGTAGACGGGTAATAAAACGTTGATTTTAAAGCCTGGGCATGGTTTTCAAAGCCACGGATAATTTTTTGAAGCCTTATAATGATTTTAAACCCTGTAAAAGGATTTTCAAGCCCTGCATAAGGCTTTCACGCCCATGACTCGAACTTCAAGCCGTGGACACGATTTCCCCCACGGTTCTTGATTTCAAGCCCTGGACAGAGTTATCAAGCCCAAAAAACCACGCCACACAACATTTCAACAAAATGCCATAGAAAACAACAATGGAACCCAGACACACAGCCATTCATCCAAACCCATAAATGTTTCAGCATAATCATCACAATCGGGCAACAAAGCAAATATATTAAACTGTGGTACTTGATTTTCTATATCCAACAAAAGACAACACAAACAACAAAGTAAATCTAATAAACCATGTTCCTTGTCATTTAACGACTAAAATACTAAAGCTTTTGAACGGGCAGTTTGTTACTCACAAGAATGTTTAAGGATCCCTCTTTGACTTCTTCACACAGCTAGCAGCTTCATTTCCTTGCCTTCGATTTACAGCCACAGCGAGAAGGATCTTCCTCTATCTCTGCAATGACTCAAACTCGAGCTTAAACACGAACTTATGAAGACTAGAGAGAGAAACCCGTCGTCCCTGTCGCCTCTATCACTCTCTATCTCTCTATTTTTAGGGTTTGTAAATGGTTTTTGGAATCGGTTCCGTTGAAAAGTTTGAGAAGGAGTTTATTCAGAACGAGGAATGAAGAGATGAAAGAATCAAGAATCTGGAAATGCAGTTGAAGAAGGATGAAACAAAGTTGGGAAAAGGGAAGAGAAGAGATGATGGGGGCGACTGTGGTCAGAAAGGAAAGTTGTGGAGGGAATTCAATTCTCGTGGAAGAGAGGGAAGGAAGGGAAGGAAGGTATTTTCGAGAAACAAAATGTGTATGGTATTTTTGACATTACGCCCCCCTTTATGTGGGAAGAGTAATTTAGTCCACAAGGGACATTTCATGCAAAGTAACTCAATAAGACATTTTTGTAAGAAAGCAAAATGGGGACTTTTTGCTCTTTCAACATAGAAAGCGACATTTTGCAAGGGCCCCAATCTGCAAGGTTGATGGATGAAAACACCCATTATCACATGGAATAGCATAAATGCAACGTGAAATGCCATGTGATTTTGGCATATAATTTGTGCTATCAAATATGTGCTTGTCTAGTAAGGAATTCCTCAATTGTGTGTGCGCGTTTTTTTTTTTTTTTTTTTTTGTTTAAATGTGGAATTCCTAATTGTTTAGTAATTAATTAAGATGTGACCAATTAGCGCAGATGAAGAAACCACTGAACTAATAACCTTAACATGTTATAACATAAATATAAATTTAGAACCTAATTTCAAGTTTAACTAAATAACATGAATTCAATTTATTCATTGATGATCATTTTATGCAAGACCAATTTCTAATATTGTTTGAATATTCATAAAGGACTTTCATAAAATTTAGAGATAGTCCGAAATTCTCATTACATAAAGAGAAACAAATAAAGATTCTGGATCAAATCATCCAATAGATGGGTAGTATTGTAAGAACAATAAAGAAAAGTCTGGAACTAGAATGTCAAATGGACTGGATCAAATACGATTTGATTTGACACAGACCTAAATAGTCCGCAGATTAAACCTAATCCCTCGACGATGAATCAATTTGTAATTAGATTTAAACTTATAAATATACCTTAAATAGTATAAGGAACATTTGATTCAGTTTGAATCCATATAAAATAGAAACAACCACCACCTTTTATTATACTTGTATATAATTAAGTGGAAATGTTGAACTTTAACATTTACATATACAAGCATGATTCATAGCTGATTACAACTAACAACGACCCCACCAACTTCATATAAGCATAGTATTTTAATTAATATTCTAAACTTGATATTGCTCCAATTGGACATCTCTGGTCTTGTTCAGAAGAAGATAATCTCCCAAATAACCTCGAGATAATCGGACAGAGATGACTTGTCGATATTTTCATGGTGATAAGACTTGCAAATGAAGTAGATAATTGTTTGAACAACAAGCCCAAAAAGAATCACCACGAACAACAACACGAAGCAGAGAATTCCAACCAAAATCGAAGTAGCCAAATTGGGTGACCATTCAAGCACCACAAATTCTTCAAAAACTATTTCGATTCCAGTAAAACAGAGAGTAAAAAGAACAAACATGGCCACTGCAACTCCCGTTTTTCCTTTAATCAAGTGTCTGCTTTTTTTCATGGCTTTGATTCCGTACTTGTCTTCCAAAACCGACACAACACTCGCCAATTGCCAGACTATGCTGATATACACAAACCCAATTAAGTATAAGATGAGAATTACGATTCCGATCACGATTCCGATCAAAGAATCGGCGACCAAAACAGCCAACAAGACCAGAATTCCGATTGCGACGACGATGTAGACGAAAACGATAGCGAAACTCCAGAGGAAAGTGACTAGAAGACGTTTCCAGACTCTGGGTACGACGCTCATGACTTTCTTGAAGGAGATTGGTTGGCGGTGTAGATGGAGGCGATGGTGTAGACGACGGCGGCGGTGGAGAGGAGGTAGAGGATCAAGAAGAAAGTGAAGTAGACAATCTTGAAAAGCCAGAAAAGGGTCCATTGAGAGGAGATTCGATCAGAGAGATGGTGTTGTTTGAAGAATCGAATTGGGTGTGATCGAGAGTGTTTGTGTTGTGGAGGATCTTGAAGAAGAGTAATTGAGAAATTTGGATGTGGGCAAGGAGATGAAGGAGAGAGGAAGGATGAGAGTTAGGGTTATCTGGGTGAAGATTTTTTTCCATGAAAATATGATTTTGAATGACTCTTTGATGCTTCCGAAGAACCCTAGAAACTGTAGTTGTTCCTGTTCTCTGTCCATTTTTTTAGAGAGAGAGAGAAAGAGATGAGTGATGGAGATGAGGAGTTTGAAGGAAGATTGAAGAAGATAAGTGAAGGGAAAGAGTTGGGTGACTTGTGAATTTATTGAAGTGCCATTGCTCTTTAAGAAAACTCATAAAAGTAGAGGGATTCAAATTAGCTGTCAAATTTTGGTGTTTCAATTTATGTCCAATCAATCAAATTGAGACATGTGTGCACATTTATGGAAATAATTGGAAAAAAATTCTTAAATGTGCACACAGTCCTAATGTGTTTGGTTGGTTGAACACAAATTGAGACACCAAATTTTGACAGCTGATTTGAGTCCAAAGTAGAGTAGCTACACATTACTTTTGTTTGTGGAAAGTACAAAAGAATGATAAAGTTTGTTGACTTTGGGTCAACTCATACAAGTTAAAATTGAAAAAATCTTCAATAGTACCGTCTTATTACCACTTTATGAGACTGTTACAGAGATAGCATCAAATTATAGTTTAATAAGGATAATACTTGGGTGTTGACTAAAATACTGATCCAATGATGTGGTCCAATTGAATTGTAACACATGTCCTTTTTTCTTCCACTCATTTCAAGGCTTTATAGTTGTATATCTCACCAAATTATAGTTTAATAAGGATAATACTTGGGTGTTAACTAAAATACTGACCCAGTGATGTGACCCAATTGAATTATAACACATGTCCTTTTTTCTTCCATCCATTTCAAGACTTTATAGTTGTATGAAGTTTAGTTTTGTTGGGATTTTATGTTCTCATGCATTAAAAGTCTTAAGAGTACAAGAAATCTTGAAATGGGTGATAGAAAAAAAAGACATATGTTACAATTCAATTGGGACACATCACTGGGTCAGTATTTGGGTGCTGACCGATCAGCACCCAAATATTATCTATTTAATAATATATATTTATATTCTCGAGATAAATTGTGTAATTTTATTGGGTCTCATCAAATGAGACCTTCTCATTGAAGATTTTCTCTCACTAAAATCTACCATGGTTCATTGACATACTCCTCGTTTCTCACAGGAGTGATGAGTCACACCTATAGTTCGTGTTTAGAGTCGTTTCTCTCTAATTATATATAATTGTTAAAAAAAATAAAATAAAAAGTCTTCTCGAAAGTTCTATCTGCCTGAAGAGAAACGATCGTGGAAGTAAAGTGTCCGAAAGGTGTAGGTCTCTTAGGGATTAAGAGCAGTCGTTGACGGTAATATCGGCGAGATCCACTTTCAGATCAGATTTTCTGGGTCAAAGTGTGGGTATTAGCACAGTTTGCAGAACTTATGGGTACTCCGAGATTGTTAAGCTCTATTAGAAGCTCTCTCTATCAGATGAAGGAAAGGTTGTTCGCCTTAGCGAAGAAGTGCGTCGAGAAGGTAAAATTGATGTCTCTCATTGCTTAGTTGGGAAAGTTCTTTCAGGAAAGAAAGTTAATAGAGAAACTTTCATTAATGTGATTGAACAACTGTGGAGTACATTTAGCCAATTTGAGATTGAAGTAATTGCAGATAACATATTTATGTTTTTCTTTACTAAAGTAGAAGATCGAGAAATTGTATGGAAGAGAGGTCCATGGCATTTCGATAACCATCTTATTATGCTAGAAAAACCGTTGGGTGCTAGTGAACTGTCAAATTGTCTTTTGATAAAGTTGAAATGTGGGTTCAAATACACAATTTACCATTGATGTATATGAACCGTAGAGCAGTGAAGTCAATTGCTGAAGAAATAGGCCAGGTCATTGAAATTCCAGCAAATGCGAAGGAGTGCAGAGGCAGATTTCTGCGTGTCAAATACGGATTAAGATAGATAAACCACTTAAGCGATTTATCAAGATGGCAATGGATGAATCTGAGAGGGTTGTGGTGGCGCCGTTGATATATGAGAGGCTTCCTGAATTCTGTTTTGCCTGTGGTAAACTAGGACAAGTGATTAAGGAATGCCCGGATGATGATGCCAGTGACGAAGCTTTGGAAGGCTCATCGACCAAATTTGGAGTATGGATGAGAGCACCTGGACCTGAAATGGGAAAATCTAGAAATCAAAAACAATTGGGTAAAACTTCTTCTAATCAGGAGGGTGGCAAATCCATCTCAACGTCTGATAGGTCCACAAGAGGAGGTGGAATAATTCGGATCGAACACAACCAGACCAGTAATGTTTACCGAGCAGAAAGTGGAGGCTCTGTGGAGAGAATGGATGGCAGAAATGAGGATACTAATCAGATAACAGAGGAACTCAGTGGTTCATCCAAAGATAAAGGTACCTATTTAACAGGTCCTTCCCTAATTGGTGACACTATCACTGGTGACCGAAATCAGAGATCGATGATTAGCAGCTTGGAGAAGATGTCAAACGGAGATATTGTAGCTATGGAGGAGGCAGGTATATATGTTAAAGAGTCTGCTGCAACTTTGGAACAGGGTAATTATACTCAGAGGGATGATGGGAAGCATCACGATAGTTTTCCTAAGCCGAACGTTAGGAAATGGAAACGAGTGGCTAGAGGATCTTCGAGTAATGTTCAGCATGATGAACTAGATTGCAAAGACACTAAAAGGAAAGGCATAACTGATGTAATGGAAGTGGATACATAGGGTAAGAAGATGAATATAACAATGCTGGTAGATAATCATTTGATATCGGTGGAGCCTGAGTTCAAGCCTGTCGGGAGCCATGATAGGAGTCTGTTGGAACCTACGAGGAATGGGGAATCCCTGTACGTTCGGGGCCTTGAAAAGGCTCCTCAAGAGGGTATCCCCGGATTGGGTTTTTCTTTCGGAAACAAAGGTTCCAAGCTACAAGATTGAGAAAATAAAAAACATGTTAGGTTTCAAGGGAGGTTTTGGAGTTAGTTGCAAAGGAAAAAGCGATGGACTTTTACTGTTATGGGTTGAAGACGTAGATGTATCGGTTCTTTCATTCTCAAAGGGTCATATAGATGCTAGGATCAAAATGCAGGATGGCTTCCTCCGGAGATTCTCTGGTTTTTACGGCAATCCGGACCCAAACCTTAGGAACTCCTCTTAGGATCTTCTACGAAGACTCAGAATGGTCAATAATCTTCCATGGGCTTGTGGAGGTGACTTCAATGAGATTCTTTCTGTCACAAAGAAAATGGGACGGTCTAACAAGGTGGCTTCAGGTATAAGAAATTTCTGGCAAGCTATAGATGATTGTGGGTGGATTGATTGATTTAGGTTTTGCTGGTCCAGCTTTTACTTGGAACAATAGGAGAGGCGGATGCAGCAATGTCTAAGAAAGACTAGATAGGATCTTAGTCGACAATAGCTGGCTGGATAAGTTCCTTGATGCAAAAGTTGATCATCTAGAATTTTATGGATCCGATCATCATCTCTTCCTCTTCAAGTTTGGGTTGGGTACATGTTTAGAGAAGCATCAAAGCAAGCCTTTTCGCTTTGAGCCATTCTGGCTAAAGGAAGAGAATTAAGCAGTGTTATCATGGGGGCTTGGAATGAGAGAGGTATGTCACATTCAGTATGTGAGTTACGATCTAAGCTCAATTGGTGTGCTGCTAAATTGTCAGGATGGAGTAAGGAAGATTTGGTTCACTCCGGAAATCGATCGTAAAAACTTAAAATTCCATAGAAGATTTATACAAGAATGTCGCGAAAGCTGGTGTCATGGAAGAGATCAAGAGAAAAGAAGGAGACTTAGATGGCTTACTTGCCAAGGAAGAGATATATTGGCGCCAACAATCCAGAACCGATTGGATGATCGCTGGGGATAGAAATTCTAAGTTCTTCCTGTTGGGGATAATGCCCTAAGAGCATATGTTGTTGATCTTCATGCTGAATTAATAATTAGATTGACATTCTATTATATATTTGTGTGCATTTAATGTTATTAATAGTGTATTAATAATATAAAATTCCATGATTATTAAATGTAATATTAAACATAGTATAAGTTGTTATATACATGAGGATTATGTTTAATATATAATCTTAATTGTCTGTAATTGATATTAAAGTTGGGATCTTTAATTAATTAAAATTACTATTACGGTTCATTCCCATTAAGAATGGAACGGTTTTTATCCGAACTGTTGATGTGGTGACATTAGAATGAAGGTACTTTGTATAATAAGATTATACAAGATGTGGACACGATAAATTGGAATCCTTAATAATTTCCGTCTTGAAATAAAGTATTCCCTTTTATCAATCAGATGGTCATATATGGAACGATCTTAATCCTGAGTATTTAACAGACTCCTATTTATAAAGTTGTGTCTTTTGACTACTCTGTATGGTTTGCTCTAATTGTCAAACCTAAAAACCTTGTATCTTGGAGACATGATGATATACTTAGCTGGGAATGATAATATACAAGAAGGAATCCATTCCTTCTTAATTTAAGCAAACAAACAGTTCTCTTGAGTAAATGATTCGGGTCTTGAACAATAGAGCGCTCAATTTATGATAAGATCATAAATAGTTGTTCATTAGAGAATCACGGGCACTCAAGGACAAAGATGTAATTGAGAGGTCAACGGATTTGACCTAGCTCATATTACGAACTGTTTATGGAGAATGATCTATATGTAATGATTATATCAATAGACTGTTCGATTCCTATTCGAGTAATTAATTCTATAATGACAAGAGTGCAGTTCCAGTTTTTTAGTGGAATAAATCTGGAATTAATAAATCTAATATGGAATTAATAAATCTAATATTTAATTAAAGAGTTTAATTAAATATTGAAGATTTATTGGAGCTTGAAATTATAGGTCCATGTGTCCCCATACCATCTCTATAACACTGTATTGAACATTAAGGTATACTGAGGCTTAGTAATTAATTTGGAATTAATCATCTATACATAAAGAAGTTTATGTATTGTTTATTCAATAATGTTTGATTATTTAATTATATATATTAAATAATATTTGGTATTTAATCATATATATAATATAATAGCTTGATTATTTTATTATATATATTACAATTTGATTGTTTAATATATATATATATATATAAAGGGTGCCTGTGGTGAAAATTGCACCACCCAAAAGATTTCTTGTTAATTATTGATGTCAATAGTCAATAAGGGGTGGGTTATATTATTATTACTAATAGTCAAATTGGAGTATATGGCAAGGCAAGCAATTAGTCCTCTTATTTTTCTACTTGTGCAGATTTTTGTTGTTTTTCTTCATTGCATTTATAATTAGGTTGAAAAACAAGTTCCTATTCTATGCTTCTTTTTACCACCACCCTAGTTTAATTATTGTTGAAAACAAAACTTCACCACACATATATATATAGCTCTCTCATTCTCTCTCGGGTAAGGACATGGAAGCATACAAAAAGGTTTTTGTTTGATTGAATTTTTCATATTTAGCTTGATAAAACAAGACAAGAAGGTTTTTGTTTTGAGAAAAACACAAGTTCAAGAGAGAGTGATAACAAAAGAGAAATATTATTTTTAAGATCTAAGCCTCTAAAGAAAGTTGTGAGAGTGTCTCTCAATATTTTTCTAGTTGTCTCAAGTGTTGAGTACACAACAAGTACGGAAATTCGAGAGTCGAATTTTCTATTCAATATTGAGACGCCCACTCGTTGGTTCTTTGGTGTTGGAGATTCGGTGTGGAAGAACTTGGTTCGAGGGAATCACGAAGATTCTATAGTGGAGGAATTCGGTTCGAGTGGATCACGGAAAGTCTACAAGGGTAACGATTTCTTTCCCTACTATTTATATTAAATATTAAATATTAGAATCAATATAATTAAACGATCCGGCTAAAACGTTTTTTTTTTTTTTTTTTTTACAAAAAATGTAAAAAAAACGGGCCTGCCGCCCTTCCGCTGCTCAGATACCGATTCCGGTTCCCAGAACCAACAATTGGTATCAGAGCCACGTTGTAATTTATATTGATTTTAATATAAAATTGATTCTGGTAGTAGGCACTTTGCATTAAATGTGATTTAATGGATGTGATGAATGCTAAATGAAAATGATTTTGGTCGTTAATTATATGGTTCCTTTGGATTTTATCCTTTATCGCTTCTTCAATTTTTAGATAAAAAAATTGTAAACCCAATGGGGTATAGGATTTTTTGTAAACTGTGAGATTGAAGAAGACAGTGTAATCAACATATCGATGAGATTGGATCGCATCCTGGAGGAAAATTACAACAAGACCATTTTGTAATTTGATTAATTTTTCTTTGGGGTTGTAATTTAAATATCCAAATGAACTCGGCCAAAATTCATTTAGTTTTTATTTTGCTTTTTCATATTTTTTTTTATGCGATAATCATATAATATGTTCATGCATATAACATGTCATCTTAGTTAGTAAGTGCCTACTAGAATCATTATTATAACATGACATGCATACATATTCTATTCTAAAACCGTTTTAGATTAGAAAATGTTTTATAATTTGTTATTATTACATAATATTGGATATTTTGTAATTGAAATGCATCAAGTCAAAATATTGAGTGGGAGAGGGTAATATAACGATATTACCATGGTTTCCACCATTAGTACAACACCGTGAGATTTAAATGGCGCCTCGAAACGCTTTGATTTCGTCCCCCTACGGATGGTGTCCATTTGAGTCAATAACAAGGTTGTCTTCTATGCAATAAGATTTTTAGATGTATTTCAAAATTGACCTACCATACGGCGGCAATTTTTGAGTTAAGTCGAAAAAATATGAAATGGTGGGTTACACTCAAAAGATGTAATTAAACTCGTTAATTACAATCTTGACCAAATCCAACTGTGGTTATAAAAGTTGAAATATGAGATATTTTGGTTTAACTTTTATCATTGATATTATTACATAATATTAGATCTTTTGTAATTAAAATATAGCAATTCAAAAATTGAGTGGGAGAGGGTAATATGACAATATTACCCATAGTCTCTACCATTAGTACAACACCGTGAGATTTAAATGGCGCCTCGAGACGCTTGATTTCGTCCTCCCTACGAAGGGTGTCCATTTGAGTCAATAGCAAGGTGTCTTCCATGCGATAGGATTTTTAGATGTATTTCAAAATTGATCTACCCTACGGCGGCAATTTTTGAGTTAAGTCTGAAAAATCTGAAATGGTAGGTTACACTCAAAACATGTAATTAAGCTTGTTAATTACAATCTTGATCAAAGTAAACGATGGTTAATGAAAGTTGAAATATGAGATATTTGATTTAACTTTTATGATTGAGAAAGTCTCAATTCAATTATCAAATGTGTGACCTATCCTACGACGGCACGTTATTTGTGAATATGAATTATCGTGGTAAATAAGTAAATAATTTTTTTGTATTTTTACATGCACCATGCATCATATTTACATTACCGAAGTTTATATATGTGATATATATGTATTGTGCACACATATTAAATATGAATGATTGTTATTTAATTTCAGCAAACCAAACATGTCCAATCCAATAATCAAGATACTCGCTACTGAAACTTTGACGGTGAAAATTTTGTCAAATGGAAAAGTAACATGAACATCGTGCTTGTATGTGAAAACTTCAAGTTTGTCCTGACGGAGGAATGTCCTCCACGCCCTCACGCCAAGTCATCAGCAAATGTTGTTGAGGCATATGATCGTTAGCAAAATGCCAACAACAAAGCCTGCTGCTACCTGTTAGCAGCTATGTCTGACGTGCTTAGATGTAAGCATGAAGCGGTTGGAACCGCAAAAGGGATTATGGACTCCCTACAGGAAATGTTTGGGCGCCCTTCTGAACAGTCTTGTCACGAGGCTGTAAAGGCGCTTATGAACGCCAGAATGAAAAAAGGGTACTTCTATCCGCGAGCATACGCTCAAAATGATTGAACACATAAATGAGGCAGAAATACATGGCGCCAATATCGACAAGCCACACAGGTGGGGATGATTTTAGAAACACTATCCCCTAACTTCCTTCAATTTAAAAGCAACTATTTCATGAATAAATTGAAGTACAACATGACTCAGTTGCTTAACGAGCTTCAAACCTTCGAATCCATTTCGAATGAAAAAGGGGTGAGGCAAATATTGCCGAAGCTACAACTTCCTCTTCTGGAAAGTCCAAAAAGAGAAGAATAAAATAGAATAAAGGAAGTGGCAAGTTGAAAAATAAAAGGGCAATTTCAAGGCTAAGAAAAACAACAACAACAACAACAACAAAGCTAAGAGCTCTGACAAAAAGGCCAAAGGAAAATGTTTCCACTGTGGTATAGATGGTCATTGGAAGAGGAACTGTAAAAAGTACCTCGAAGAGCTCAAGATCAAAAAGAAAGGTAAATCAGATTTACTTGTTCTAGAAGCTTGTTTAGTTGAAAATGATATTGTCTCCTGGATAGTTGATTCAGGTGCGACTAACCATGTTTGTTGTTCTATGCAGATGTTTGATTCTGTAACAGAACTAGCTGATGAGGACTACACGATGAGAATGGGTAATGGGGCTATGGTGTCAGCTAAAGCAGTGAGAGAAGTACGACTTCTCTTTAATAATAAATTTCTTGTTTTGAACAATGTTATTATGTTCCCGGTTTTAGAAGAAATTTGTTTCTGTTTCAAGACTGTATGAACAATTATTTAAGGTTCTTTTAATGATAAGGTTGTTATTATTTCTAGAAAGGGTTAAATATTTGTTCTGGAATTTTGGACAATGGTCTTTATTTTTTAAGACCAACCTTTACACACTGCTTAACACTGAAATGTTCAAAGTTGAACAACCAAAGTCTAAAAAGCAAAAGATTTCTCCTGATGATAACACATACCTATGGCATCTTAGACTAGGTCATATAAACCTAAATAGGATTGAAAGACTGGTAAAGGAAGGTCCTTTACGAGAGCTAAAAGTTGGCACTCTTCCGGTCTGTGAATCTTGTCTGGAAGGTAAAATGACCAAACGATCTTTTCAGGAAAAGGTCAAAGAGCCAAAGAACCTCTTGAATTGATACATTCTGACGTGTGCGGTCCGATTAATGTACAAGCAAGAGGAGGATATGAATATTTTGTCACATTCATTGACGACTATTCTAGGTATGGTTATATTTATTTAATGCAAAGGAAATCTGAAACTTTTGGAAAGTTTAAGGAATCCAAGCAGAGGCAGAAAAGCAATTAAATAAATCGATTAAAACTTTTCGATCAGATCGAGGAGGTGAATACCTTGATAATGAATTCTTGGATCATTTAATCGAACATGGGATTTTGTCCCAACTAACTGCACCTGGGACACCACAGCAAAATGGTGTCGTAGAAAGGAGAAATAGAACATTGCTTGATATGGTGAGATCCATGTTGAGTTACTCATCATTACCCATATCGTTCTGGGGATATGCACTACAGACTTCGGTGTACATACTTAATTTAGTTCCATTTAAGTCTATACCTAAGACACCCTAGAGTTGTGGAATGGTAGCAAGTTAGTTTGCGATACATTCGCATATGGGGGTGTCCTACACACGTACTTAAAGGTAGGACTGGGAAGTTGGAACCTCGATCTGAAGTATGTATATTTGTAGGATATCCAAAAGGAACGAGAGGAGGTTTGTTTTATAGTTCTCAAGATAATAAAGTATTTGTATCGACAAATGTAACTTTTCTTGAAAATAACTATATGACAGACTTCAAACCTCGTAGTAAAGTTATACTTGAGGAGTTACTTTCTGATGAGGTTAGACCAAAATCGACAACTGTTGTCGAACGACAAAATGAGAAGACCACAACTCAAACTCAGAATGATTTACCACCTCGTCGTAGTGGGAGGGTTGTGAGACAACCTACTCGCTATGGACAAATCGGGGAAGCGCAAGTTGCGATTTCTGATCTTGGTAAAGATGATCCATTAACATATCGATGTGCAATGGAAGATTCTTACAAAGAGAATTGGCAACAAGCAATGAATCTCGAGATGGAGTCAATGTACTCCAACTCAGTCTGGAAACTTGTAGACCTACCCGAGGGGGTTAAACCTATTGGTTGTAAATGGATTTACTAGAGAAATAGAGGAGTGGATGGGAAAGTGGAGACTTTCAAAGCTAGGCTAATGGCAAAGGGTTTTACCCAAAAAGAGGGAGTTGACTATGAAGAGACTTTATCACCAGTAGCCATGCTTAAATCAATACGTATACTCTTGTCCATTGCCGCATATTATGACTATGAGATATAGCAAATGGACGTCAAGACAGCTTTTCTGAATGGCCATCTTGACGAGAGCATCTATATGGTGCAACCAGAGGGGTTCATAGATAAAGGCAAAGAGCAAAAAGTTTGCCAGTTGCAAAAGTCCATCTATGGACTTAAGCAAGCTTCTCGATCTTGGAATATTAGATTTGATGAAGCGATTAAATCATATGGATTTGAACAAAATGTTGATGAGCCTTGTGTCTACAAGTACATCAAAGAAAAGAAAGTGGTCTTCTTAGTTCTTTATGTTGATGACATTCTTCTATTGGGAATGATGTAGAATCTTTATCAAGTGTAAAGAAATGGCTAGCTAACCAATTCCAAATGAAGGATTTGGGAGAGGCAAGTTATGTTCTTGGGATCCAACTTATACGAGATCGTAAGAACAAGCTGTTAGCGTTGTCTCAAGCATCGTATTTTGATAAAATGTTAATCAAGTTTGCGATGCAAAACTCCAAGAAAGGTAATCTGCCTACTCGTCATGGAGTTACTCTTTCTAAAGAGCAGTGTCCTAAAACACCTCAAGAGGAAGAGAATATGAGACACATTCCCTATGCCTCTGCAGTAGGCAGTCTTATGTATGCTATGTTATGTACTAGACCTGACATATGCTATGCAGTGGGAGTGGTCAGCCGGTATCAGTCTAACCCAGGATTAGATCATTGGGTAGCAGTTAAACACTTTCTTAAGTATCTTAGGAGAACGAGAAACTATATGCTTGTATATATTTGGTAGGGATTTGATTCCTATTGGCTACACTGATTCTGATTTTCAATCAGACAAAGACAGTCGAAAGTCGACGTCTGGGTCAGTGTTTACCATTGGTGGTGGAGCCGTAGTTTGGAGAAGCATCAAACAATCCTGCATTGCTGATTCCACTATGAAGGCTGAATACGTGGCTGCTTGTGAAGCAGCTAAAGAAGTAGTCTGGCTCCGAAAGTTTTTATCTGATCTGGAAGTTGTTCCAGGTATGGAAAAACCCATGACACTTTATTGTGATTGTAAGGATTCCGTTGTTTTTAATTGGCTTATTTCGTGATCAAACCACATATGTGGGGGTTCTTTGTAAGGGTAGCCTAAGTATCGGTCTTATTGTTCGAAGCCCTTTGAAGACCTCGTGTTGATAAGCACCGAAGGTAAATTTCTATGTGCTTACTTTTCTTTGAAGAGATTAGTTGCACACACACACTTAACATTCATTGCATATGTGTGCATTCTCTTCATTTGTCACATTTCACACTTGCACTTATTTATTATATTTTGTTGTGTGTAATTGTGTCATGTTGTTGTATAATTCGTTTCCCGATAACTTTCGGAAACGTCCGCGCATGCACTAGAATGTGCTTGGTTTAGCGCGAGGACCGCCTATGGAGAATGCCCTTGGCTTCTCCTTGGTTTTCACCTATCTAGGTGATCGGCGGTTATGATCGGCGGCTATGATCGGCGGCCTGGCCGCCGAATGAAACCGCCGTTTCAGTCCAGATTGGTCTGAAGCATTTCTGCGGTTAAGATCGGCGGTCACGACCGCCGTTCGAAACCGCCGTTTCAAGACCTGATTGATTTTTCTCTCAGTCTAATTCGGCGGTTGAAACGGCGGGCATGAAACCGCCGTTCGAAACCGCCGTTCATACCTGGTCGATTTTGATCTCTCTGTTATGTTTCGGCGGTCATGAAACCGCCGTTTATGCTCTGTTCTTCACGAGCTCAATTCGGCGGTCATTAACGGCGGCCTGGCCGCCGATTGAAACCGCCGATTGGCGCGTTTCTTTGAAACTTACTTAAACGACCTCACTTTGTTTTGGCCCCCTATATATATGCCACTTTGACTTTAGGTCAATTAAGAGAGTTCATATTCAGAATTCATACTTAGGATATTTTTCAAAGAGAAGAAAAATTCCAAGAACTCCATTCTTGATTCTCAAACACTTTTTCATGATCATCAATCATCATCTAGCATCATCTTAGATCATCTAGATGTCATCTAGCATGGAATCTTCATCATACTTTGCTTGGTAAGCTTTTCACTAATATCTTACATGTTTTGTGTTTCTCTTATCTAGCAATCTCAATTAATTACTTGTTTGTTATTTTGTATGCTTTAGATACAATATTGAGATGAGTATGATGTATGTTTGAGATTTTATATTGTGCTTGCATATTAGGTTTTGTGCTTAATATTGATTAGCTAAACTAATTGACATGTCATTTAGTTTTGATATCTAGGATTGCACTTAATTGAATATTAATCATCTTAGATAAGCATATAGGGTTTCCCTTGCTCTATGTTGCATTTTGGATATTCACATATATTCACTTAGGGTTGTATTCTCTTCATAGAGAAAGTAAGTCTTGTGTGTAGCATCCGGGATTAGGTTGCTTAGAACGCAAGCAAATTGGACTAGGTTCACTCATACCGGGATTAGGTAGGTGTGTGATTACTTCCGGGATTAGGTTGTAATCGTTTGCACATTTAGTGGATTCGAGGTTCGAGTGTGGCTTACTTACATAGCCCGTGGTTTTTCCCGTGAGGGTTTCCACGTAAAAACCAAGTGTTGTTTTAATTTCCGCACCATATTACACTTGCTTGTTTATATTATCTTGAGGGCATTTTTGTAATTTTGACTAACACGAAAAATTAGGTAAAAAGCGTAAAATCTATTCACCCCCCTCTAGATAGCTTTATACACACCGTGCTATAATTTGTTTCAATTGGTATCAGAGCGGGTTCCTAGACATACATAGGTGATCCTTGGTTATTTTGGTGTGTTTTGCATTTTGTGTGATTTTTGATCATTCATACATTTGCATTCATTTCATTCATTCATAAACACTATGAGTGGAAACGGTGGAAATGGTGGTGGCCACGAAGGAGCTTCTAGCACAAGGCCTCCACTTCTTACCGGATTGAACTATTCCCAATGGAAAGGGAAGATGGAATCCTACATATGCCAAATTCATGACCGTGCATGGATGGCGGTGGAAGACGGATATGATCTCCCTATGATGACTCCCGAGGGTGGAGGACAAGATGTTTTGAAGCCTAAGGCGCAATGGAACGCGCAAGAGTTTGAGGCTTCTAAGTGGAATAGGAAGGCTATGCATGCCATTATGTGTGCTATGGATGAGAATCAGTACAAGCTTATTCAGAATACTCAGATTGCCAAAGTGGCATAGGACATCCTTCAAGTTGCACATGAGGGAACCGAGGTGGTGAAGGAGTCCAAGCTTCAAGTCCTCCAAACTCAGTTTGAGCTACTAAAGATGGGAGAGGATGAATGCTTCAATGACTTCGAAATCAAATTGATGGACATTGTAAATCAAAGCCATCAACTCAGAGACCCGTATTCGGATAGGAGAGTCAAGCAAAAAATTATGAGATCTCTCCCCGATAGGTTTGAATCCAAGGTGACGGCCATAGAAGAAAATAGTGGCTACATGGATATGAAGCCAAGTGAGGTGATTGGGCGTCTCCTTGCATATGAGTCTAGGAAGGCTCCTAGCACCACTACTCCTCCTAAGAAGTCTAAAGGAATAGCTTTGAAAGCATCTAAGGATGCAAATGAGGCAAAGCATGAATCGGATGAAGACCTTGCCTTATTTGTGAAAAGGTTCAACAAGGTTATGGGGTTCAAGAAGAAGAAGGGATTTGGGTCAAGAGGACAAGATTTGAAGAAAAAGAGTTCCTTCAAGAAGTTTGAGCCTAGACAAGAGAGGACCGAAAGGAAAGGGGTCCGATGCTTTGAATGTGGTAGGATTGGTCACTTTGCCCCCGAATGTGCTAATCACAATGAAAAGAAGAAAAGCAAAGTGATGGCCGCCACTTGGAGTGGGAGTAGTGATGACTCCAATGAGGAAGATGAGTCTTCAAGTGAAGAAGAGCTCATGGCTAACCTCCTAGCTTTTGCCTCCTCACATAAGAGCAAAAGTGGTAGTGAGAAAGAGGAAATGAGTCAAGAGGAAAATGACTCAAGTGAAGAAGAAAGTGATTCCTCGTCTAACTCCATAAGTAGTTTTGTGGAGAAAAAGGTGCTTGCTAAATGCCATGCCGAGTTTAATGATTTAGCAATCAAGAGCACAAGAAAGATCAAGATGTTGAGAGAAGAAAATCTTGAGCTTGCATCTCATAATGACCTCTTAGGTGAACAAGTTGAAAAATTCAAGAAGATAGAAGATAAGCTAAGAGAGGAGTTAGCTTTATCTAGGAGGAATGAAGAAAGTCTAAAGAGTGAGCTTGAAGAAGTTAGAAATTCTATGACTAGGATGGATTCTAGCACCAAGAAGCTTGACCATATGCTTGGTGTTGGAAAGAGTCCATGTGACAAGAGGGGTCTTGGGTATGAAGATGACAAGAAGATCTCTACCTCTAACAAGACCGTGTTTGTCAAGAGCTTGAAGAGAGAAGAAACTTCATTTGTGCAAGCTCCTAGAAAGAAATTAGAAGTAGGACAATGCTCTAATGCACAAGTGAAGATGGGGCCAAGAAGGCAACCTCAAGCTCAACCCCCTAGGGTCCCTCAAGCCAACATTCCTCCTCAAATGGCTCACAAAGGAAAGAGACCTATCATGCAACCTCAAGCTAGGAAGCAACCAAGACCGGTTCAACAACGAAGAAGGATTGAACCCTTTCATCCACAAAGACAAGGACAAGGTATGATTCCTTATTTTACTCCTATATGTCACTTTTGTGGATTTGATGGTCATATTAGACCACATTGCTTTCGTTATATAAAATGTGCAAACTAGAAGCATGATAGAGAAGAAAAAGAAAAGAGCCATGATGCATGTTCCTAGGAATGATAATATTATTATGCATGATCCTAGGACATCTAGAGCCCATATACCAAAGACCACTAAGAAAGCTAAGATTGTTTCTAGGTGGATTAGAAAGAATGATATTGTTTGCCATGTTGCTCAAATAGCCTTGAAGGCAAATTCTTCTAATTTTTGGTATCTAGATAGTGGGTGCTCTAGGCACATGACGGGAAACAAGAGTTTCTTCGAGACTCTTGTTATGGAGGAAGGTGGATATGTCACTTTTGGTGATGGATCCAAAAAGAAAGTTGTAGGGAAAGGAACCATTTCCGTTCCCGGATTACCCTCCTTATCCGATGCTTTATTTGTTGATGGCTTGAAAGCCAATTTAATAAGCATTTCACATCTAAGTGATGAAGGATATTCCGTCTTGTTTTGTAAAGATGATTGCTCGATCCTAAAGCCCGATGGACAAACCTTATTGAAAGGTATGAGATCTAGCGACAATTGCTATTGTCTTGAAGCTAGAATAGTCTCAAACAATGTGTCCATGGATGAGCAAATTGAGTTGTGGCATGAAAGACTTGGCCACATGAACTTTAGGGATCTATGGACCCTTGGAAAGTTCGAGTGTGTGCGTGGCCTCCCTAAGCTTGGGAAGAAAGCCAATGGTGTTTGTGGACCTTGCCAACAAGGAAAGCAAACTAAAAGCATGCACAAAAAGGGTAAGTATCTCACCACCAAGGAGCCTCTTGAGCTTCTCCACATGGACCTCATGGGTCCCATGCAAACCGAAAGTTTGGGTGGAAAGAGATACATTTTTGTATGTGTTGATGATTTCTCTAGGTTCACATGGACATATTTTCTTAGAGAAAAATCCGAAACTTTTGATAAGTTTAAAATGCTTTGTAATAAACTTCAAAATGAAATGAACTCTAATATTAAAAGCATAAAACGGATTAGAAGTGACCATGGGAAGGAATTTGAGAATGCTACCTTTGAAACCTTTTGTAATGGTTTAGGTATCTCCCATGAGTTTTCGGCTCCTAGGACACCTCAACAAAATGGAGTTGTTGAGAGGAAAAATAGGGTCCTTCAAGAGATGGCCCGAGTTATGTTGCTTAGCAACAATGTCCCTAGGAACCTATGGGCCGAAGCCGTCAATACGGCTTGCTATATAGGGAATCGTGTTTTCCTAAGGCCCTGGTACTAGAAATACCTCCTATGAGTTATGGAAAGGCAAGAGGCCAAATGTTAGCTACTTCCACACTTTTGGAAGCAAATGCTACATTTTGAATAACCGTGATCAACTTGGCAAATTCGATGCTAAGAGTGATGAGGGTATCTTTATTGGCTATGCCTTGAATAGTAGAGCCTATAGAGTTTTCAATTTAAAGACTCTAAGTGTTATGGAATCATCCAATGTCGTATTTGATGATACTAGGCTCAAGTCTAATAATCATGAGGAGGAGGTTATTTTTAGTGATGGTTCTCCTTTGGAGAAGGTTGTGGTGCCTTCTAATGTTGGGACATCTAATGTCAACAATGATGACACACAACCTATTGCTAGAGTTCCTCTCTTGGACTCTAAAGAACCCGCTCCATGGGTTAGGAAACTCCATGATAAAGAAGATATCATTGGAGAGGTAAATGAGAGTGTTAGGACTAGACGTCAACTTGCTAATCTTATTAGCTATACTTGCTACACCTCTCAAATTGAACCCAAAAAGGTTGAAGAAGCCTTACATGATGAATTTTGGGTTCTTGCCATGCAAGAAGAGCTAAACCAATTCGAAAGGAATGAGGTTTGGACTCTAGTTCCTAGGCCTAAGACCACTAATGTCATAGGCACTAAATGGATATTTAGGAACAAATCCGATGAGGATGGCAACATAGTGCGGAACAAGGCTAGACTTGTAGCACAAGGGTACTCTCAAATTGAGGGTATCGACTTTAAGGAGACATTTGCTCCCGTTGCCCGTTTAGAGTCTATTAGGCTTTCTTGTCCATTTCTTGTGTGCACAAGTTCAAATTGCACCAAATGGATGTCAAGAGTGCCTTCCTCAATGGCTTCTTGCAAGAGGAAGTGTTTGTTGAACAACCCAAGGGGTTTGTGGATGCTCACAACCCCAACCATGTCTATCGTCTCAAGAAGGCACTATATGGGTTGAAACAAGCACCGAGGGCTTGGTATGAGCCCTCACTCAATTTCTTGTTGACAATAACTACACAAGAGGTAGTGTTGACAAGACACTATTCATCAAGAGAGACAATGATGAGCTTTTCATAGCTCAAATATATGTCGATGACATAGTGTTTGGCTCCACCAACAACACCAAGGTTCAACAATTTGTTGATGTTATGTCTCATGAATTTGAGATGAGTCTTGTTGGTGAGCTTAATTACTTCCTAGGTTTGCAAATTAGGCAACTTGATAATGGGATCTTCATAACCCAAGCCAAATATGCCAAAAACCTTGTGAAGAAGTTTGGTCTTGAAAAAGCCAAACATTGTGACACTCCTATGAGCACCACTTTGAAGCTAAGCAAGGATGCTAGCGGTAAAAGTGTGGACCAAACCTTATATCGTGGCATGATAGGGAGCTTGCTCTATTTGACCACAAGTAGGCCCGATATATCATTTAGTGTAGGAGTTTGTGCTAGGTACCAATCCGATCCCAAGGAGTCCCATCTCTCTTCGGTTAAGAGAGTCATTCGTTTTGTGAATGGGACTTCCAACTATGGGATTTGGTACTCATTTGACACTAATCCTAGTCTTGTAGGATATAGTGATGTGGATTGGGCAGGAAATTGTGATGATAGGAAGAGCACATCGGGCGGTTGCTTCTTTCTAGGCAACAACTTGGTGTCTTGGTTTTGCAAGAAGCAAAACTCGATTTCCTTGTCCACGGCGGAAGCCGAGTACATAGCCGCGGGGAGTGGATGCACTCAACTTATGTGGATGAAGCAAATGCTAGTGGACTACGGATTCAACCAAGGTACTCTCACTCTCTTTTGTGATAACATGAGTGCCATTAATATTTCCAAGAATCCGGTGCAACATTCTAGAACTAAGCATATTGACATCCGCCATCACTTCATTAGAGAGCTTGTTGAAAATAAATGCATAGTACTTGAACATGTATGTACTAATGATCAACTTGCGGACCTATTTACTAAACTCTTAGATGCTACTCGATTTAAAACTCTTAGTAGATCTATTAGGGTATGTCTTGTGGAGTGATGTTCTCTACTTGACCCCATATGGGGAACTCAAGCAAAGAGAGCTATTTTGCATTCTTGTATCTTGCAAAAAATTTGAAATAACTTATGCCTCTTCTTTTGATTGCTTGAGTAAGCTTGGTTGTACATATGTATATATGTTTTCAAATTCTATAAGTGTGAACCTTGCTTGTCTACAATCCATGTCATATTTATGTTCAAACATGCATTTTTGGACTAGGAGATTTACATAGGAAGTATGATGTGAATGACCTATAGTTATCTCCATGACATGATGATTCTTTAATAACATGCTAATGTCAAATGAAAAAGCTTGAAATTCATAAAACTTGCTCTCATGAAAAGCATGAATTGATGATTGCATATTCTTAAAATGCAAAACTTGTGTGAAAACTTATGAGACTCAAAATGAATAAAGGATCGTGTATCCATTCAAAGGAATTTACATTCCAAATGTCTCTCTTTCTTTATTAGTTGAACATGGTTACTATCATACGGATAATTTTATCCGGAAAAATCAAATAGGGTGCAAAGTCGCTCATGCCATGTTTCGCTTATAAAGTTGGATATAGTTGCTCTTAAATTGAAATCAATAATCTCTATATCCTTGCTTTTCCCATGACATTGGTGAAATTGGTTTGAATTCTTATTAGAAACCTTTGTCATTTGCTTTGCCAAATACCATTGTATTTTGGACTTGAATGCTATATGTCTTGTATGCAAAGCATGTTGGATTCACACATTTTCTCAAAATAAATCTCCTTGTTTCTCTCAAATTGATTGAAGTGCATAAAGTGACTTATATGTATATGCAAATCTTGCATGCTTCTATCTCTCGTTGCTATGAGTGACCCGGTAGGGGACTACTCCTTTGCCTATATCATGACAAAAAGGGGGAGTAGGATATGGTAAGGGGAGGTGCAAAATATAGAAGCTATTGTACACTTTGGGGAGAACATACATTGAGGGGGAGTAACCCGTTGAGGGGGAGCATTGCATTTATCATACATTGCATACATTTGGTAATGTTGTGCCTAAATTCTAAAAATGCAAATGCTTGGTATTGTTCTCACATGATTAATCTCACACTTTTCTTGTATTAGAAATGTTAGAAACTCTTTTCAGGGATTGATTATTCTACAAGAGGATTGAAGACTTCAAGTTGCATTCTCTTATCTCTTTGTAATGTAGAATATCATTATAGTCCCGTAGTTTCTATTTTTTTGTGAGGTATCAATGTGAGTGATGGTTTTGTCACGAAATAGCCAAAGGGGGAGATTGTAAGGATTCCCGTTGTTTTTAATTGGCTTATTTCATGATCAAACCACATATGTGGGGTTCTTTGTAAGGGTAGCCTAAGTATCGGTCTTATTGTTCGAAGCCCTTTGAAGACCTCGTGTTGATAAGCACCGAAGGTAAATTTCTATGTGCTTACTTTTCTTTGAAGTGATTAGTTGCACACACACACTTAACATTCATTGCATATGTGTGCATTCTCTTCATTTGTCACATTTCACACTTGCACTTATTTATTATATTTTGTTGTGTGTAATTGTGTCATGTTGTTGTGTAATTCGTTTCCCGATAACTTTCGGAAACGTCCGCGCATGCACGAGAATGTGCTTGGTTTAGCGCGAGGACCGCCCATGGAGAATGCCCTTGGCTTCTCCTTGGTTTTCACCTACCCAGGTGATCGGCGGTTATGATCGGCGGCCTGGCCGCCGAATGAAACCGCCGTTTCAGTCCAGATTGGTCTGAAGCATTTCTCTGGTTAAGATCGGCGGTCACGACCGCCGTTCGAAACCGCCGTTTCAAGACCTGATTGATTTATCTCTCAGTCTAATTCGGCGGTTGAAACGGCGGGCATGAAACCGCCGTTCGAAACCGCCGTTCATACCTGATTGATTTTGATCTCTCTGTTCTGTTTCGGCTGTCATGAAACCGCCGAATGAACCGCCGTTTATGCTCTGTTCTTCACGAGCTCAATTCGGCGGTCATTAACGGCGGCCTGGCCGCCGATTGAAACCGCCGATTGGCGCGTTTCTTTGAAACTTACTTAAACGACCTCACTTTGATTTGGCCCCCTATATATATGCCACTTTGACTTTAGGTCAATTAAGAGAGTTCATATTCAGAATTCATACTTAAGATATTTTTCAAAGAGAAGAAAAATTCCAAGAACTCCATTCTTGATTCTCAAACACTTTTTCATGATCATCAATCATCATCTAGCATCATCTTAGATCATCTAGATGTCATCTAGCATGGAATCTTCATCATACTTTGCTTGGTAAGCTTTTCACTAATATCTTACATGTTTTGTGTTTCTCTTATCTAGCAATCTCAACTAATTACTTGTTTGTTATTTTGTATGCTTTAGATACAATATTGAGATGAGTATGATGTATGTTTGAGATTTTATATTGTGCTTGCATATTAGGTTTTGTGCTTAATATTGATTAGCTAAACTAATTGACATGTCATTTAGTTTTGATATCTAGGATTGCACTTAATTGAATATTAATCATCTTAGATAAGCATATAGGGTTTCCCTTGCTCTATGTTGCATTTTGGATATTCACATATATTCACTTAGGGTTGTATTCTCTTCATAGAGAAAGTAAGTCTTGTGTGTAGCATCCGGGATTAGGTTGCTTAGAACGCAAGCAAATTGGACTAGGTTCACTCATACCGGGATTAGGTAGGTGTGTGATTACTTCCGGGATTAGGTTGTAATCATTTGCACATTTAGTGGATTCGAGGTTCGAGTGTGGCTTACTTACATAGCCCGTGGTTTTTCCCGTGAGGGTTTCCACGTAAAAACCAAGTGTTGTTTTAATTTCCGCACCATATTACACTTGCTTGTTTATATTATCTTGAGGGTATTTTCGTAATTTGACTAAAACGAAAAATTGGGTAAAAAGCGTAAAATCTATTCACCCCCCCTCTAGATAGCTTTATACACACCGTGCTATAATTTGTTTCAGTGATAACAGTGGAGCCATGGCTAATTCGAAAGAACCTAGAAGCCACAAAAGAGGAAAGCATATAGAGTGAAAATATCACCTTATAAGAGAGATTGTCCATCGTGGCGATGTGTCTGTTCTGAAGATTAGATCTGAAGACAACCTCGTAGATCCCTTTACAAAGACTCTTCCTGCAAAGAGTTTTAAAGGCCATCTAGAAGGACTGGGGTTAAAGGACATGTCTCATCTGCTTTAGGGCAAGTGGGAGATTGTTGGGGATAATGCCCTAAGAACACATGTTGTTGATCTTCATGCTGAATTAATAATTAGATTGACATTCTGTTATATATTTGTGTGCATTTAATGTTATTAATAGTGTATTAATAATATAAAATTCTATGATTATTAAATGTAATATTAAACATAGTATATAAGTTGTTATATATATGAGAATTATGTTTAATATAATAATCTTAATTGTCTGTAATTGATAATTAAAGTTGGGATCTTCAATTAATTAAAATTACTATTACGGTTCATTCCCATTAAGAATGGAACAGTTTTATCCGAACTGTTGATGTGGTGACATTAGAATGAATGTACTTTGTATAATAAGATTATACAAGACGTGGACACGATAAATTGGAATCCTTAATAATCTCCGTCTTGAAATAAAGTATTCCCTTTTATCAATCAGATGGTCATATATGGAACGATCTTAATCCTGAGTATTTAACAGACTCCTATTTATAAAGTTGTGTCTTTTGACTTACTCTGTATGGTTTGCTCTAATTGTCAAACCTAAAAACCTTGTATCTTGGAGACATGATGATATACTTAGCTGGGAATGATAATATACAAGAAGGAATCCATTCCTTCTTAATTGAAGCAGACAAACAGTTCTCTTGAGTAAATGATTCGGGTCTTGAACAATAGAGCGCTCAATTTATGATAAGATCATAAATAGTTGTTCATTAGAGAATCACGGGCACTCAAGGACAAAGATGTAATTGAGAGGTCAACGGATTTGAACCTAGCTCATATTACGAACTGTTTATGGAGGATTGATCTATATGTAATGATTATATCAATGGACTGTTCGATTCCTATTCGAGTAATTAATTCTATAATGACAAGAGTGCAGTTCCAGTTTTTTAGTGGAATAAATCTGGAATTAATAAATCTAATATTTAATTAAAGAGTTTAATTAAATATTGAAGATTTATTGGAGCTTGAAATTATAGGTCCATGTGTCCCCATACCATCTCTATAACAATGTATTGAACATTAAGGTATACTGAGGCTTAGTAATTAATTTGGAATTAATCATCTATACATAAAGAAGTTTATGTATTGTTTATTCAATAATGTTTGATTATTTAATTATATATATTAAATAATATTTTGGTTATTTAATCATATATATAATATAATAGCTTGATTATTTTATTATATATATTACAATTTGATTGTTTAATATATATATAAAGGGTGCCGGTGGTGAAAATTGCACCACCCAAAAGATTTCTTGTTAATTATTGATGTCAATAGTCAATAAGGGGTGGGTTATATTATTATTACTAATAGTCAAATTGGAGTATATGGCAAGGCAAGCAATTAGTCCTCTTGTTTTTCTACTTGTGCAGATTTTTTTGTTGTTTTTTCTTCAGTGCATTTATAATTAGGTTGAAAAACAAGTTCCTATTCTATGCTTCTTTTTACCACCTCCCTAGTTTAATTATTGTTGAAAACAAAACTTCACCACACATATATATATATAGCTCTCTCATTCTCTCTCGGGTAAGGACATGGAAGCATACAAAAGGGTTTTTGTTTGATTGAATTTTTCATATTTAGCTTGATAAAACAAGACAAGAAGGGTTCTTGTTTTGAGTAAAACACAAGTTCTTAACAAGAGAGAGTGATAACAAAAGAGAAATATTATTTTTAAGATCTAAGCCTCTAAAGAATGTTGTGAGAGTGTCTCTCAATATTTTTCTAGTTGTCTCAAGTGTTGAGTACACAACAAGTACGGAAATTCGAGAGTCGAATTTTTCTATTCAATATCGAGACGCCCACTCGTCGGTTCTTTGGTGTTGGAGATTCGGTGTGGAAGAACTTGGTTCGAGGGAATCACGAAGATTCTATAGTGGAGGAATTCGGTTCGAGTGGATCACGGAAAGTCTACAAGGGTAACGATTTCTTTCCCTTCTATTTATATTAAATATTAGAATCAATATAATTATAACGATCCGGCTAAAACGTTTTTTTTTGTTTTTACGAAAAATTTAAAAAAACGGGGCCCGCCGCCCTTCCGCTGCGCAGATACCGATTTCGGTTTCCAGAACCAACACTTCCATGCTAGTGCAACTGTCAGAAGAAGGAAAAATTATATTCATGGCCTGGTTGATGAAGAGGGTAGATATCTGGAGTCCAGAGAGGATATTGCCAGACACATCTGCAGATATTTTTCAATCCTTTTTTGCTCTTCTAGTCCTGGGAATCAAGACATCAATAATGCCATTGCCAAAATGATACTAAACTTACTGCCTCTGACAAGAGATGCCTTGAGGCGGCTTTCACTACTGATGAAGTTAAGACTGCAGTTTTTGGCATGGGTCCAACCAAAGCTCCAGGGCCGGATGGATTTCAAGCCATTTTTTTTCCAAAAATTCTGGACGATTGTGGGGAATGAAATCACTTAGATTTGCCTTAAGGTGCTTAATGATAGGGAATCAATACGGGACTTTAATAAAACAAATGTTGTTCTAATTCCTAAAAATAAATTTCCCCGTAGTATCCAAGAGTTCCGGCCTATCTCCTTATGTAGTATAGTGTACAAGACGGTCTTGAAAGTTCTAGCTAATAGATTGAAGCAGTGTCTACCCTCTGTTATCTCTCATAATCAATCAGCCTTTGTACCAGGTTGTCTAATTTTCGATAATGTTTTGGCTTCTTTTGAAATCCTCCACTCCATCAGTAAGCGCAAGAAGGGTAATTCGAAGCAAATGGCTCTGAAATTAGACATGAGCAAAGCTTATGATCGAGTATAGTGGAGCTTTCTCCAAGCGATCATGGATAAAATGGAGTTTCCGAGGAAGTGGATAGATCTTATTATGGATTGCATCTCCACATCTACATTATCCTTAATGCTTAATAGGGTGGTGGTGGGAAGTGTGACTCCTTCCAGGGGACTCTGGCAGGGATGCCCACTTTCGCCATATCTTTTCTTTTTAAGCGCTGAGGTGTTATCGAGCCTTCTAAGACATTCTGAAAGAGGAGGCTGAAACAAATATTGCACGGTGTGTATAAAACTAATCTAGAGGGGGGGTGAATAGATTTTAATCGTTATTACCCAATTTTCGCATGTATGTCAATTTTACGAAAATGCCCCTAACTAGTCACAATAATATAACAAGTGTAATATGGTGCGGAATGTAAATAACACTTGATATTTACGTGGAAACCCTCACGGGAAAAACCACGGGCTGTTATGTGCGCCACACACGAACCTCGAATCCACTAATTGAAATGATTACAACCTAATCCCGGTTTAATGATCTAATCCCGATCAATAATCATCACAATTACCTAATCTCGGTATAAGTGAACCTAGTCCAATTGCTTGCGAATTAAGTAACCTAATCCCGGTCACAACACAAGACTTAATTCTCTAAGAAGAGATAATACAACCTAAGTGAATATATGAAATATCCAAAAATGCAATTAGAGCTAGGTAACCCTATATGCTTATCTAGGATGATGATTTTGCAATTAATTCAATCCTAGATATTAAAAGCTAGATGACATGTCAAATAGCTTAGCTAAACATAGATTATAAAAACCTAGATAGCTATCAAAATACAACACTCAATCATGTCAGCACAACAACCTCTATTTTGTGTCTAGAATATATTCTAAGAACATACAAATCATATAAGAGATGTCAATGATAAATAAAACACTAATTATATATAATAATAGTGAAGAACTTACCAAAGAATGTGTGTTGACCAAAACCCATGCAAGCAAGCATCCTAACTAAGCTAGAAAACGCTAGATGATAATTTGATGTATATGAGAATGGTTTTTGAGTGTTAAAAATGTGTTCTTGATTTGATTTTCTCTCAAATGTCTCTCTTTGAAGTTTAGGGTTCTTAGAGTTAAAGAACATATATTCAGAAAATGAGAAATTGTGATATTTATAGACATCAAGAACAGGGCATGTGAAAAGACAAGTTTACCCCTAAAATGCACAGATAAACGGTTTAAATCGGCAGCCAGGCCATCGATCATAACCGCTGAATTGAACCTGAGAATAACAGGGGAACAAAGGCGGTTTCGTAACCGCCGATCCAACCACTGATTAAATCGATCAGGTATGAACGGCAGTTTCGAATGGCGGTCATGACCATCGATCTTGACCGCAGAATTGCTCCAGACACTTCTGGACGCAAACGGCGGTTTCATTCGGCGGCCAGGCCACCGATCACCAACAGAGGTGAAAACCAAGGAGAAGCCAAGTGCATTCTCCGTGGGCGGTCTTCGCGTAAAACCAAGCACATTCTAGTGCATACGCAGACGTTTCCGAACACTATTGGGAAACGAATTACTAAGCATATATACACACAACAAGATATCAATCAAAGTGCTAGTGTGTAAAGTGACATGTGAAGAGTATGCACATAAATGCAAGTATACTAAGTGTGTGTGTGCATTCTAAGTCTCTTCAAAGAAAACCAAGCACTAGAGATTATACCTTTGGCGTGCTTGTCCCTTGAGGTCTTGGAAGGGCCTTCGAGCTTGAAGTTCAGTCACCTAAACTACCCTTACACAATAAACCCCAACATGTGGTTTATCCACGAAATAAGCCAATCAAAGAATGGGAATCCTTACAGAGGCAAAAGTCTGGGTGTGAGAAGTGCAAAAGGAGGACCTTTGATCAGTCATTTATTTTTCGCAGATGATAGCCTATTGTTTTGCAGGGCCTCGGTGGACAGTTGCTTCCGTATCAAACAGTTGCTTGGTTTATATGGAAAAGCTTCGGGTCAGCAAGTGAATTTTCAGAAGTCTTGTATGACATTCAGTCCAAATGTCACCAACAGATTAAAGAACGATATTCGGGACATTCTTGGTGTTTAGTCAGGGAACTACCATGATAAATATCTTGGGCTTCCAACATTGGTAGGAAGGAATAAAAATAAGGCCTTTCAGGAAATTAGAGAGAAAGTTGGGCAACGTATTCGGGGTTGGAAAAGCGATCAGTTCTCTCTTGGAGGCAAGGAAATCCTTATTAAAGTGGTCGCTCAGGCAGTACTCACATATATGATGAGCATTTTCAAACTTCCTGTTGGCCTTTGTAAAGAATTGAGCTCAATGATTTCCAGATTTTGGTGGGGTACCAAAGAGGGAAAGAGGAAGATTAGTTGGAGGAAATGGGAAAAGCTTTGTTGGCTGAAATCTTTAGGAGGACTCGGTTTCAAAGATGTATCTCTCTTTAATTGGTCTCTCTTAGCCAAGCAAGCTTGGAGATTAATGACGAACCCGGATTCCCTACTAGCAAAAAATTTCAAATCTAAGTACGTCAGAGATTCTGACTTTCTCCATTCCCATGCTAAACCCGGTAGCTCTCATGTGTGGAGAAGTATAATGTGGGGAAAGGAATTGCTTATAAAAGGATTACGTTGGAGAGTAGGAGATGGAACCAGTATCCGTGTGTTTTCAGACCCATGGATTCCAAGACCCTCGTCTTTTAAACCTGTTAGTAATATTTCCAATTCTGATATGCGGGTCTCAGATCTCATTGATGATGAAAGGCATTGTTGGGATATTGATAAATTGGAGGCTACCTTTCTTCCACTGGACAAAGAGGCTATTTTGTCAATTCAAGTTAGTGTGAGAGATGGTAATGATTGCCTTTCATGGCATTATGACAAGAATGGAATTTACTCAGTAAAGACCGGTTACTGGTTAGCCTTGAATTCTCTCCTTAAAGAATTTACCTCTTCTCCTTTTAGTTCCCAAAAATGGTGGAAAGGTCTTTGGCATCTCAATATCCCTCCAAAATCAAGATGTTTATCTGGAGAGTTTATCATGGTGCTATCCCTTGCTATCACAATCTATGGAAACGGAAGATATCAGAGTATAATTTCTGCTTTAGATGTCAGAAGCATCCTGAGACTGTTGGCCATGCGTTATTCTGGTGTCAGGAGAGTCTTAAGGTATGGCGCTGCACTCATTTCTTTGATTTGCTTTCAAATTTTCAGAATCTCCCTGGTTGTGATACTGTAATTGGTTTATTTAATTGTTTGGGACAAGAGGATTTCAGCTTTGCTTGTGTTATAATGTGGAATATCTGGAGCAACCGTAATGCTGTCTTGCTTGGAGATTATAGTAGGAGTGATGTGGATATTGTGGAGAAATCTGGTGATTTTCTTTTGGAATTTCAGAACACCTGCCGTGCTCTATCCCCATCTCAGAAATCTTCGGCAGTGATTCCCAAGGTTTGGCTCGCTCCCCCTCTAGGATGTCTCAAATTGAATTCAGATGTGTCTATGAGAAATGGGAAGGATTTTATTGGCATTGGAGCTGCAGTTAGAGACTTTTCAGGTAAGGTAGTAGCTGCTATCTCAAAGCCTATGGTGGGGAAACCTTCGGTTGAGTTGGGGGAACTCTTGGCACTTCGAGAGGGTCTAATCCTTGCTAAACGAAACAATTAGATGTTGCTACTGCTGAAGTGGATGCTTTATCAGATGCCTCAATGATTAACTCTAATAGTCCAGCTCTTGGTGATGCCATGTTTCTTGTTTCTGATATTAAATCTTTGTGCATTGAGGTGGGAGGTTGTGTATGTAAGGCCATTCCCAGATTGTCCAATGGTTTAGCCCATGGACTAGCTAATTTAGCTTTCTCTTCTGGCGAAGAGATTATTTGGAGGGATACCAACCCGCTTGTATCTTTCCAGGATTGTAATGTTTATTTAGCTGTTCCTTGTCAAAAAAAAAATAAATCATTACTCATGAAAAGTTGTATTTTTTAATCTTGAATGAGATTGCATGATTGTTTTGTAATTCTTGTATCTTTTTTTTTCGATAATTAATATACAACTATATTATAATTCGAAAGAATTATCAATTGTTGTCCGGATAATTAGTTATATAATACGAGAGAATACTCGACACATTTGTTTTTTTTATAAAGCAATTTACAGCCGAACACAACTTTATCATTAACCGTAAATAACTTATGTTATCGTTAGTTTTCTAAATGTTATTATCACATCTCACATCACTAACGAGTGGGGTTCATGACTTGTATATAAATTTTGGTCTCTCCTAATTAAGTAGAAGCGTTTTGGGTTATAGGTGAAGGCGTGAAACCCATACTCTAAAACCAAATATGTCGGGGTGAATACTAAAGGGGATAACATTTACTTGGTGGGTCTCTTACTGGAAGGTTTCAATAATATATTTTGATATTCCAATGAGTTTAGAAGATATTTAAGTAATTTATCAATTAAAAATCAAACAAAACAAAATAAGGAGAAAAATTAAGGATAAGTGTTACGTGCAAAAATCAATCCGACTCAAACTATTGATGCATTATTGCATGTTGTTAAAATCAAATGTTGATAAAAATATAAAGTTAATTTTGACAATTCGATCTTGAGCCAATGCACGACGAACAAATAAAATTAGGACTATAAGTTTAATCTGCAAGGGTTTTAATAAAAATAAAAGAACTTATGTATTAAACGGTGAGTCAAAAATCAAAATCAAAATCTAATGGCGTGTCATCTCATTTGGACATAGAATTTGTATCAAATGAAAAATATCAAAATATGCTGGTTATCTACTTATCTGTAAGGAATTTTCAATTGTTTAGTAATTAATTAAGATGCGACAAATTAGCGTAGCAAATATAAACTATTGAACTGATAACCTTAACATAATATAACATAGGCGATATGAGGTTGGATTGGTGGTAATAGTCCCTCACACTTACATCTAAGAGATTGTGAGTTCGAATCATGTTCCTCCCCCCCCCCCCCACCGTTTTGTTTTTTTTTTTTTTTTTTTTTTGAAAAGGAATAAACTTTATAGAAACTGAAGAAGGATTACAAAAGTTTAGGGCAATCGCCCAACACAATCGGAACCACACTTGGTGGAACCTCCTCCATCCAAAAACAATCGGTAGAAAGCGATAGACCAATTTTGGCAAGACAATGAGCTGCCATATTGGCTTTCCTAGGGACAAAATTAATCAAACAGCCAGGAGAACTATTGATAAACTCTAAAATATCAGCAATAACGAGACCAATATCAGAAAGAGGGGGCTCTGCAGACTTAATAAGGGAAACAACCACTTGACAATCGGAGTCAACAACACAAGGCCAAATCCTTGACTCTTTAGCAAACCGAAGCCCTTTGAGAATCACCAGAGCTTCCGCCATCAAAGGGAGAGGCCCGCACAGAGGGACTGGGCTCAAGAAGCCAGGACCTCTTTATTACAATTGTGAATAATAGCACCAAAACCAACTTTCGATCTAGACACATCAATGGCAGCATCTGTGTTAACCAAAAACAGACCAGCATCAGGTGGACGCCAAGAGGGGGTGATCAAACCACGCCCACCAGGAGCAGCCGGAGCTCTAGCTTTGATACGGCGGTCCTCCTCAAGAAAATTAACAGCCCAGTCCACAATCTCAGACGCATTAACCGCAGAGGAATTATGAATAAAGCGTTACGGCGAAACCAAATTCTCCAAAGCACAAGGCAGAGGAGAGCCATCTCTTCAGAAGTTAAACGATTACTGCACAAAATCATAAAGTCCAACAGAGGCATATTATCCATCAAGGGAATATCTTTGAGTTTCACAAATCTGCCACGGATTTGTTTCAGGGAAACACAGAACCAGAGAGCATGAGCAATTGTCTCTTACTTCCGATGGCAAAAGGGACACCACCTTTCAACCTCCAAATTTCTCTTTGCCAAGACTGTCAAAACTGGGAGCCAATTTTTACAAACTCTCCACACATGAGACTTCACTTTCGGGGGCACTTTCAGACGCCAAAGGTATTTCTACTACACCTCATAATCGCTCAAACCAGACCCCGAAGCAGCACCCCTAGAGACAATCGAACAGCCTAGGTGATAAGCACTCTTCACCGAAAAGTGCCTAAACTTCTCAAAGTGCTAGAAAAGCAAGTCCTGGCGCCAAACTAAGGAGTAAGGAATGCTGAGAATAACCTCTGCATCAACATCTAAGAAGGACTCCCTAATTAAGGACTCATTCCAAAGACCCGAACGGAGCTTAAGAGCACTCACTAAAGAATCTTCCCCAAGCACAGGAGGGGAGACAATCCTGAAAGTAGAAGGACGTGGAACCCACCTATCTCTATAGATGTGAATTGAATCCCCACCCCCCACACACCACCAGGAACCCTCCTCTAACAATTGTCTTCCCCAAACAAAACTTCTTTACAAGAAAGAGGAAGAAGCACCACAATCGGCCATAAAGACTGACAAGTCACTAAAATAACAGTGTTTGAGAACCTTAGCAGCCAGCGTATTTGGGTTCTGAATAAGTCTCTAGACTTGCTTGGCGAGGAGCGCCTGATTAAAAATGGAGAGGTTACGGAAACCAATCCATCCCTCGTCTTTACTGCGGCAAAGATCACCCCATTTACACCAATGAATTCTGTTTTTCTCCTCATCCGAGCCCCACCAGAATCTGGCACTAAGCCTGTGAATATCTTTAATAAGAGATTGAGGGAGTCTAAACAACGACATAGAATAGGTGGGAATCGATTGAACCACCGCATTTATCAAAACCTCCTTGCCCCCACTCGAGAAAAACTTACACTGCCACCCCTTCAGCCTGTCCCAAACACGGTTTCTGATACTAGCAAACAACTCCTTCTTGTTCCTACCTATAAAACTTGGCAAACCCACATAGCACACATGACACCCACAAGCTGAACCCCCAGGATATTAGCTAGATTCATAGCCCTATGATTAGAAACCCTCATACTAACAGAGAGAGCAAATTTCTGAAAATTTACCACCTGACCCGATGCCTCTGCATAGAAATCAAGAATCCTTTTAATGGTCCGACAATCCTTTTCAAAAGCATTAGAGAACATCATGCTATCATCGGAAAAAAATAGATGCGTGATCTTGGGACCCCCTCTACTGCATCTAAAACCTGCTAACTCATTCCTATTTTTAGCATTAAAAATCAGACGGGATAGACCTTCCGCACAAATAAGGAATAAATACGGGAAAAGAGGGTCCCCCTGCCGAAGACCCCTAGAAGGCTTAACCGAACCACAGACTTCCCCATTGATCAGAAACAAGAAAGAAACTGATTTAACGCACCGTATGATCCTGTCAACCCAAGCAGTCGAGAAACTCAACCGAATCATCATGCCTGAAATAAAGCTCTATTCCACCCGATCATAGGCTTTCGACAATCAAGTTTTAAAGCCAGAGCCCATTTCTTACCTTTCTTACGACGTTTAAGGGCATGCATACACTCGAACCCTATAATCGCATTATCCGAGATCAACCTACCAGGAATAAAAGCGCTCTGAGTATCTGAAATCACATTGTTCAAAACCAAACGGAAACGATTAGCCAGGGCCTTAGCAACCACCTTATACACAACATTACACAAACTTATAGGGTGAAACTCAGCCATACGCTCCGCCCTCTTAACTTTAGGAATCAACACAATGAGAGTCGAATTAACTTCCCCAAGACCGTGACCATTATTGAGGACCCCAAGGCAAGCTTTAGTCACTTTATACCACAAAATTGGCCAAAACTTCTAATAAAAAAGCGCTGGATGACCGTCAATCCCCGGAGCCTTAGTAGGATACATATCAAAAGCAACCTTTCTAATCTCCCCAGCATTAAAAGGTGCGTCCAAAAACACACTTTTCTCGATCGGCAAGCAAGCATGCACACAATCGAAAATCCTATCCATAGAGCAAGAACTAAGCTGATTTGACTTAAAAATTTCCTCAAAATACCAACCCACCACATCTGAAATCTCAGCCTTTAATGGTATTCCTAGTTTTCCTAGAGGAAGCCATGGCATGAAAATACCTTGTATTCTTGTCCCCATATTGCAACCAAAATTCCCTAGATCTTTGTTTCCAATATCGTTCCTCTTGTTCCAGTAGTTTATCCAAATCCCACTCATAGCCTAAATTTCCTTCCAAGACTCAGAATGAATCGACAAAGAAGCCACTTGTAAGGCAGACTGCAACTTGGCAATATCTTTCTTCAAGTGCATCCTATTCAACGAGTTCCACCTACTCAACTGATTTGTACACACTTGAATTTTGTGAGCAAATCCCGCATGTCCTGGCCCCCCCAATAGCATTCCAAGCCTGCTGAACAATATCATAACAACCGTCCTTCTTAGCCCAACACTCCTCAAACTGAAAATACCAGCTCGGTTTCACCACACGCTGATTTACCCCACCTAAAACATGAGAAGTATCCATTAAAAGAGGCCGGTGATCAGATTTCCAAAACTCCAAATGACTCACTGTAGCCCTTAAAAATCTATTCCTCCACTAAAAGTCACTCACACAACGATCAAGTCTTTCCTGAATTAGCTCAGACCATTTTCTTTTGTTAGACCATGTAAATTCAGGCCCTGTAAACCCCAAATCCTGAAGACCACAATCATTGATAGCCTATGGCCGAGGAGTTCCACCTTGCTTCTCTGCAACCTCAATAATCTCATTAAAGTCACCACTACACAGCCAAGGTAAAGAAGACATACCCTGAAGACGCCGCAGTAAATTCCATGCATGATGACGTTGAGCCGTCTCTGGGTTACCGTAGAAACCAGTAAGCCTCCACGGGATTTCCTTCTGAGCAGCCACCTGAACATCAATATGGAACCGAGAATAGGATAACAGGTTAACATCCATATCATCATTCCAAAATAAACATAAACCATATTTCCTCCCATCTGCATTCACAACCAACTTCCCAACAAATCCCAACTGCACTCTAATCCATTCCATACGAACATTATCTGACTTCGTCTCCATCAAAAAAATCATATCCGGACAATATTTCTATTTGAAACGAAGCGGTACCTAGAACGCCCGGGTACTCCCTAGTCCCCGAGCGTTCCAAACTAAGAGTTTCATTGTGGGTGGCAGGCTGGTAGAGACCGACCCACCGATATGTCATCGTTCACAAAAGAGATCACAACCCCAGTCGACTTTAACTTCTATTTCTTGTTAGAATCCTTATCCTCCAAACCCAATCCAACCCCGAACGCCTTTTACTCAAATTCAATCCTGACCCCAAGCCTTGATTGTTTCTCACACCATCTCTAGCCCATCTTTTCCACTTACCTATTTTTGGGACTTGCTGAGAAGTATCCAGCTTTTCCTTTATAACAGCATTCATCTTAACTGGAACATGCGGAATCACCTCCACCTCCATCTCTACAAAATTCTGGGTTGGCTCATCTTCAAAATCCATCCCTCTAGATTCCCCATGGGTCCCCTTTTCCTTCAACTGTGTCAACTCAACTCCAACACTCACCTCCTCACCTCCATTCGAATGAAGCTTGTCCGGTATGGCATCAATGCTTCCAGTCACCTTAATTGCGAGGCACTTAGAATCTACAACATTAGGGATCGACTCCAGCTTCTCTCTTCCAACCAATAGATAATCAAGTTTCTCACTCATAGAACACGCCTCTTGAAACCTAACATCCTTATTTCCAACTAGTCCCATAAAATCACCACCTAACCGAATTTCCGAACCAATATTCAGCACTGATTCTATCCCCCCCGCAGCTCTCACATTCTTGACTTGAGGGCCATGGCCACCCCCACCATCCACTTAGGAAGAACTAGGACCAACCCTTGGCTTAAACGACACATTACCTGTCTCTTTGTGTCTCCTGTCATCATCTACATGGAAACCATCCCTTCTTGGTCGTGGATTACTAACCCTAATCGGACTCTCAGCTCTCAACCAAAGGCCAAAAAGCTGATCAAAATCTTCCGGACCATTACCTATTTTAGTCTCCAAGCAATCCCTAACCACATGCCTTAGAAGACCATATCTGTAGCAGTGTTCAGGAAGCCTCTCGTACTTCAACAACATAACCGATTATTACCGTCCCCGCATGACATCCACACATAGAATTCGACGTAGGGTTTATTTACATTCACCACCACACAGACCCGTATATACTTCCCCACACAGTCCCCAGACTTATCGAAATCAATCTCTTTAACCTCCCCACCATGCCTCCCAGAAATCTACCGATATCAGCCGTCATGCATATCAAAGAAACATTATGAATCTGAACCCAGAATGCCACCTTATCAAAATTCATCTTCTGAATATCACCCTTCCCTTGCGGCTCCTCCAGAACAAGCAAAGCCTTATCAAAAGTCCACGGACCACCCTGCAGCACCTGCCAACGATCCTTAGCAGTTCGGAATGTAAACGAGAAAATATTCCCAGTTATCGCTTCTATCTCGAACTCCTCAACCGTATGCCAAATACGTGGAAACAGACCTATAAAGGTTTCTCGGTTAACTAGCTTATTCGTAAGCACCTTTCCTACTAGCCTAAATCCCATCCTTTTCACTCCATCCTATTGGATATCCACCTGTAAAGGCATTAAAGGCCCTTCCCTATCTTTCATGGACAAGACCTTACAAAGTCGTGCTACCTCATCAGCACTCATTACAACCACGCAGACAATAAGAACAGCGAACAAAAAGAGAAGAAAACAACTACACTCCAGAAACGAGTGAAAAAAAGGGGTCCTCAAAGAACCAGACGGCTACTTTCACCTAGGGTTTAAGTTTTCAGAGGGAGTCCCAAAAACCTAGAGAGAGACTTTTTTATGGTTTTCTGATGCCCCTTTCTCTTATTAAGGACATGTAATAGTTAAAAAAAAAAAAAGAACATATTATTACATAAATGTAGAACCTAATTTAAAATTTAACTAAAAATATAAATGATCTAAAGAATGATTTCTCCAATTCTCCCCAAGATAGATTTATTTGTAGAACAAATTAAAGATTTCAGAATCAAATCATTTTCCAAATAGATGGGTAGCATGGTAAAAACAAGGAAATAAAAGGCCTGAAACTAGTAATGTCAAATGGAACAAGGAAAGAAAGGTCTCACATAATATACCGTAGGAAATATTTCAAAGAGAAAAGATAGAAAATGAAAGTATTAGGTAGAGAACTTCAATACCTTTGGCATAAAAAGGTCAGTTGGCATGCCTGGTTAGTCAAATTTCACCACATCATTAATTTTACTATCCCAACACCAATATTGCCACATCAGACATTTCCCCTCTCTTTTCATGGCTCTGCAATCTCTTTTCTATGTTCTGTCCTTTTTCCTTTTAGTAATGCTACATATCACAACTAAAATCACAGCACATGTGAAAGTTGATATGGCACTATTTACTCAACTGCTAACCCATCATTCACTTAAGTTTAATAAATGTGGAAATGGTGGAAACTGTCACCATTTTAAACTGAGTTGGTGAGAATGTCAGTGGGTTAATAAGTTAAGTTTAAAAGGCACCTATTATGGTGAACTACCAAAATTGCCCTTAGTTAATGATTTATGTTATTCAGTTTGGTCTTTTCTCTGTCCACACTTGCAACAAAAACGTCAGTAGGATTTAACTCAGTTACTCTGTCTCTCTACAAATAAAAGTTCAAGGTGTTGCCCCGACTTTCTTCTTCAGTAAAATAAGGTAATATTTCTTCATCCTGCTTGTTTGAATATTTCGAGCATTTTAGTATTTTGTTAAACTGAAGCCATTGTTATAATTTAAGAACTTTTGTTTTTATTTTCGAGCCTTTTTGAAACAATTCGTGCCTTTTTGCTCATTAATCGAGCCTTTTTGAAACACAATCGTGCATTTTTGGTCATGAATCGTGCCTTTTTGAAAAACCTTTCGTGCCTGTTTGAAACAAAATCGAGCATTTTTGCTACAAAATCGAGCCTTTTGCCTACAAAATCGTGCCTTTTTGGTTATGAATCGTGCCTTTTTGGTCATGAATCGTGCCTTTTTAAAAAACTTTTCGTGCCTTTTTGAAACACAATCGTGCCTTTTTGGTCATGAATCATGCCTTTTTGGTCATGAATCGTGCCTTTTAAAAAAACTTTTCGTGCCTTTTTGAAACAAAATCGAGCCTTTTTGCTACAAAATCGTGCCTTTTTGGTCATGAATCGTGCCTTTTTGAAAAACCTTTCGTGCCTTTTTGAAACAAAATCGAGCCTTTTTGCTACAAATTCGTGCCTTTTTGGTCATGGATCGAGCCTTTTTGAAACAAAATCGTGCCTTTTTGGTCATGAATCGTGCCTTTGTGAAAAACATTTCCTGTCTTTTTGCTACAAAATCGTGCCTTTTTGCTCATGAATCGAGCCTTTTTGAAACAAAATCGTGCATTTTTGCTCATGAATCGTGCCTTTTTGAAAAAAACATTTCTTGCCTTTTTGGTCATGAATCGAGCCTTTTTGCTACAAAATCGTTCCTTTTTGCTACAAAATCGTGCCTTTTTGGTCCTCATTCGTGCCTTTTAAAAAAAAAAATGTCGTGCATTTTTGGTCATGAATCGAGCCTTTTTGCTACAAATTCATGCCTTTTAGAACTGAAATCGTGCCTTTTAGAACTGAAATCGTAACTTTTTGAACTGAAATTGTGGCCTTTTCAAATCGTGCCTTTTTGAACTGAAATCGTGTCATTTTTAATGGTTTGTGATTATTAATTTGACAGCCTCATGAATCAGATTAGAATAGTAATATCTTACAACGGTCGATGGGAGCAGTTACTCGACGGAAGTCAGAGGTTCGTTGGATCTGATAACCGAGGAATGTATGTGTCAAAGAATTTGACTTACGATGAATTGGTGGCGATCGTGCATACTATTGTGAACTATGATGTAAACAAATACAACGTTGATTTGTCATCAATATCAATAGTTCCTGGCAGTACGTGTCGCACATTTATAAGCAATGACGACGATGTCCAGTTTATGCTAGGGGAAGATCGAGTGATCCCTCAAGTATGTGTCAGTCTTATTGAGCGGACAGCTGGAGATGTGTTAGGGAATGATATTCCTCCTCCTGAAAATACCCTACAATTTGGATCCTTTAGTGGTAGCAACCAAGTGTTCACCCAAAGGAGTGGCAGCGAAGGTGGGAGAAACATGTTTGGTGTCCCACAAGTTGTGGTTGACCATGCAGATGCCGCTGAGACTCAATTTGGTGTTGTGTTTGGTTGTCGAATTGAGCAGTTTGATGCGCAGTACAATGAGCAGAACAATGACAATTACCCGAACCATGAGGTGGATAATGAGGCAAATAATGAACATGTTGATGATTTGCAAAATGCGGATGAAGAGCATGCATATATGCAAACACATGGTAGACGTGTAGAAGGAATTAGTGGCACTACACTAGATATGCCTGGGACTTCCGAGGTCCGTTATAATGTGACAACATCTGATTCTGTTAATGGGACAACTTGGGTTATTCCGGGAGCAAATTCATACTCGTTTGGTACTGGTAGAAGCAGCACCTTGGAAGCGCAAGAACCGAGAACCATGATTTATAAGGGTCAATTTTTCCCGAGTAAAAAGGATTTGAAGAGGCTAGTTGGCGATTTTGCGATGCGTCAGAACTTTGAATGGAAGGTGAAAAGGTCCAATAAGACAACTTTACATCTGATTTGCATCATTGACGACTGTACGTGGAAATTAAGAGCGGTGAGGAGAGAAGAAGGGACTTACTTTCAAGTCAGAAGTTTTGTCAACGAACACACCTGTCCCTTGGAGGAGATTCACCGTCGCCATCGACAAGCTAGTGCAACCACAATCGCAGAAGTCGTTGCACCTAGACTTCAACAAGCCGATGGTCGTCTCATGCGTCCGAAGGACATAATCGCCGATATGAAAACAATGTATGGCATCCAAATCATGTACAGTAAGGCACATGATGCCCTGCAATATGCATTGTCATTGACGTATGGAACGCATGAAGAAAGTTTCCAACTGCTGCCATCTTTTGCATACGTTCTGGAACAGCAAAATCCAGGCACAATCACAGACTTACAGTGCGCAGATGATGGTAAATTCCTTTACTTTTTTATGTCGTTAGGGTCCTCAATTAGAGGTTTTCGGAGGTGTATGCGTCCTGTGATTGCAGTTGATGGTACCCATTTGAAGGGAAGATTCGGGGGTACAATGTTTGTGGCAACTGCACAAGATGGAAACGAACAGGTGTATCCAATTGCTTTTGGGTACGGTGACTCAGAAAACAACCTTTCATGGGAGTGGTTTTTGGAGTGCTTGAGAGGTGCCCTTGGTCATATAGATGATCTGGTTTTCATTTCCGATCGTCATGCAAGCATTGAAGCAGGGATTTCTAAAGTGTTCCCTTATGCAACCCATACCATATGTTGCTGGCATTTTGGTGAAAATATGAAGAAGCGATTCCACAGAAAAGATGTTGCCGACATAATGGATAACGCTGCTAGGTCGTACAGCCAAATCCACTACGATCGCCACATGGAGGAGTTACGTAGGCTGCACAAGGGTGCATACGATTATGCCATTGATGCCGGTCCACACAAGTGGTCCCGTGTTCATTGCCCCCAAAGAAGGTACAGGTTGATGACAACAAATGTTGCAGAGTGCATAAACTCATGCCTAAAATTTGCACGGCAACTGCCATTGATGACACTGGCAGAGTTCATTCGGAATATGCTACAAAAGTGGTTCCACGATCGTCATACAAATGCACGGTCAATGCGTCATCGATTGACCGACGCAGCACATCTTGTGATCCTCAAACGTGTCGAGAAATGCGGTTATATGACCGTAAATGCAGTTGACTGGAACATATTTTCCGTCAGACACAAGGCAAAACAGTGGACGGTTGACTTAGCCCGGAAGACATGCACATGTAACAAATTCCAAATGGACTTTTTACCATGTTCACACGCACTCGCAGCGGCAAGGTACATGACTCTGTCCATTTATTGCTTTATAGTACCTAAACGTGAATCTCACTGTTTTCATTGTTGCAGGGAGCGAAACTTGGATTTCACATCTCTTTGTGCGGACTACTACAAGAGGGAGACACTTATTGATGCATACTCGGTTCCTATAATGCCTATTGGTCATCCTTCTTCATGGGTAGTGCCATCCGACATCGCAGCGCGGGTGGTTTTAAATCCAAGGACAAAGAGACAATCCGGTCGCCCGATGGAGGGTCGACATGTCTCGTCTTCAGAGAGGACAGCCACACAGTCGTGTAGAAGATGTGGACAACCAGGACATAACAGCAGGAAGTGTTCCAACCCGCCTATGGTTAATGAAGGTCCTAGTACTATTGTACCCGAACAATACCGTCGCAAGTGCAGCATCTGTCATTCAACTGGACACAACAAACAAACGTGCCCTCAGAAGGACTCTATCGTGGAATGAATGGAGTCTTAGAAGAGGAGACTTGACCCCACATCATAAATGCTGTCATGGAAGCGATTGAAGGGATGAGAGTTGCATTGGGTGCTGCTATAGGGGCTTTTCCATCCTGCTCGGAAGGTTAGAGAAGTGTACTGGAAGATTTACAACTCCCTATATATTGGCACTGAAGATGCTCTTGTGGCTGCTTATCCAACACTAGACGACGAGCATAATAACATATACAGTAGGCCAGAGTTAGTGATGTTTATTTGAGTGCAACGAGTTTCAGCTAGAGAGGACGAAAAGATGAACGATGCAATCATCTTAGGGCTTATGTTTTAGACATGTGTTTTGGATTTTAACTGCTGTAGTTTGTTTATTTCCACAAGTCACCATACCAGTTGATATACTCATATATGGTATTTTTTAACTTTTTGTATGCTTTGATAAATGTCAATATATGGTACTTTTTAACTTTGTGTATGCTTTGATATATGTTAATATTTTAGAAATATTTTATGTTCGAAAATATTTTTGAATTTAGTTGAACTTTGAACTGCAAACAACTTGAAATAAAAAATTAATAATTTCATTAACAACAGCTCTGTTATGTACAACAACTACAACGTCCTGGAGTTACAATAAACCTCCACGGCCATCTTTTGCCGGATGATGGCCATATCGGCTTCCGTCCAATCGAATGTATCCCTGTTCGCCGTCAGGTACTCAATCATTCTCAACGTATGGGCACCACAGTTTCCCCTGCAATTAACCACATGAACAACCATTAGCATTGATACATTTCTTCACCGATTGGGATAGAATAACAACTTGAAATAGTCATACCCCGATTCCTGTTGGGGCACCCGGTCGGCTGACACAAATAACATCCGAAACGGCCCATCCCTCTTTTTGTAAGTCTTGTCACCCGGTTGTCTATTCCTGTGAAAGTGCACCGTATAGAGCTGAGAGGGTAGCAAATAGCGCAGACATGCAAACTGGGCATTCCTGTGCCTAAATGGGACATCCCGTCTGAACGGGTCAAACACAAGAATGTGCCCATACTGCAGATCGATGCTGGCCATGACCCAATGCATACCTCCAACGTTGCAAGGAATCAGAACCTGCAGGTGTTTCTCCAAGGTGTTATCAAAACTCGAATAAACATAGACGCAAAACTCGAATAAACATAGATGCAAAACTCGAATAAACACTTACAATGTCAACATCGTGCCAAGGCCGATTCCCTAACGGGAGCTCCCCACGGACCACCATAAGCTCATCACGGGACCACTGCTGCTTAAACACAGACCAACCTGATGGGGGTTTCCTCTCCTCACCAGTGCCGATTCTGTCCCATTGGTGATCTAACAATGTCTGAAAGAAAATTAACTGAAACGTTAGGCAGAAGATGTATGAACACATCAATGTCGAAGCGAAAACCGTATAATATTAACACTTACAAAGAATTGTGAATCCAGTATGTTGATCCTCGAACCGTAGACAGTGGGGTGCAATCGCTGACGCCTCCGGACAATCTTCAAGTATGCGTCAATGTGCTAAAAATTTGAACAGTTTGTATTGTTAGGATGCAACCATTTATGACTGAGTTTTATAAAGACAGTTCAAGGAAGGAACATACAGTATCCTCCAACTCCATGAAGTTGGTTTGCAACCGGTGGAACCAAGTGACAGGAACACCAACTGGGTCGTGCAGATCCACATCACGTCTGCATAAGTAGGGAAAAAGTTACATAATACTGACTTACATATTTGTCAAAAAAAACTATAAACAGAATGTAATACTTACAATTCCCCCGACATGCTCCTCTTGTAGTCTTTGTACGCCGCAAGCTGTTCAGGATCTAACAGTCCATGTGGATTCCATTCATGTGTCGGCGGCGGCATCACCCGTGCCCTCTTTGGTAGACAGGGGTCTGTGTATGGGCTCCGTTCCATCCAACCTCGACGTCGAATCCGGTCTCCACGCCTTAGGGGTGGGGGAGTCTGTTCCGGACCATGGCGATCGGTGCGGTCTGAGGAGGAACTCGGTCCCCGTTGATCGACCTTTGACCGTGGAATCCGAAGAACCAAATCTCTCCTCGAGGATCACCTGGAGGGGTCGGCTATGCTTTGGTCGATCGGAGGCTACGACGTGCGGTCAGTGGACAGCTCATGGATATCAACAGGATCATGCAGCAGCTGTGATGAGCGGTCTGCGGTGACTGCCTACGATGGTATACGTTCCAATAATGCTGTCTCTGTATCAGCGGGGACCGCCGGTTGTCCTAACGCATCAGGAGCCTGCTGCTCGGGTACTGTGTCTGTAGTATATGCCTCCCCATGTCTGGCCCCTGAGCCTGTCTCATCATGATCAGTACCTGTCCTGCCTGTACTGAATGCACCATCATAGTCATGAAATGGTTGGTCATCAAACGGTGGATCCTCCTCCATACGCCCCTGCGACGTCGGACCCTGTAGCGTCCGAATCATAGCCACCAACTCTAGATGCTGTGAATTTCTTTTCTCTTCATTCTTTTGGATAGCATCCATGACATCCGTCCGTAATGTTCGAACAGCATCCATCACTTCTGCTAATTTCTGCTCCCAGCCCTGAAAGGATTGCAGACTCTGTCAGTACTAAAACTATTAAGTTAATGGAAAGTAAAGCATGCGGTTAAAAAAATGCTTATGTACCTCCGGATGGTCTTCAACGCCTTCAGGTTACTGACCTTCAGGTGCAGGCCGTCTGGGCAACGTGAATCGTACCCGCCTACGCCTCACGGGAATAGGACTGCGACCCTCCGGGTCTGAATCACTAGGTCTAGGTCGTGGTGTCTGGCTTGACTGAAAGGTATCCGCCTAGACCTCGTGGGACTCTCAGTACCAATGTCAACCTCCGGCTCTGAGCCCTCAAGATCATAAGGTGCAGAATACTGAGGATCCATATCACTAGGTCCGTAATATGATTCCTCTGTATCACTGGGTCCGGCAGTCCTATGTCGATCGGGATCCGGGCGGTCACGAGGTAAATCTGCGGCATCGTCATCATATAAACTGCCTCCCAGGTTTATGCCTTCATAGTACTGTTGACGCCTCTCAGCCTCCGTAGGCACCAATTCAGCCCGCGCAAACATCTGCAATCGGAGTGACATCATTGTAATTGCAAACATACTGAAAATAATAAACATTAACAACATCAATACTTACCCTTTCAGTGAAAATCTTATCCAGCGTTTTCCCCCGTGGTCGCGCAGTCAACTCCCATTTCAGAATACGTGGAGGGGGTAGCTCGATTACCCTGCGTTCCCCACATTTGTGCTTATTGCTGCTAAGGTCCGGGATAACCTCAAAAGCAAATATCTGCATAATAGATAACACATTAGTGATATAAAATATTTTCTATTAAAGTACGGCTGTAAATTATAAATTCTCACCAATAATGCGTGCACTAGACCGTATATGTTATACGTCTCAGTGGTGTTAGCCGTGGCCTGTTGTTGCTGTCGTTGTTCGGACCGCTGCTGTTGACCATCCAAAGCATGCTTCAAACCAGATATAGTCCGCCTATACACGTATGCACCCCACGGGAATGCATCAAAAGCGTCCAAGTCCTCAACTAGCTGAAACTGCCATAATGGAATTTTATATCTCTCGTCCACCCCCATCAGTATCCAGTTCAGTAAAAACAATAATGACAGCTTCACCGCATCGTACTGCTGCTCAAAAAGACCACTCCGCAGCACCGCTTTCAGGTCTTCATTCTCTACGACTTGACCCCGAAAGTATCGGTCGTGTATGCCATTTTGTACCATCTCATAACTTGCTGGGTCGGGAATGATTCCGAACTTCAATCCGGTGATTACACAGAACTCAACCCTGGAGAACCGGACCGTATGCTTACCCAACAAAAATCTCATCTCATCTTCTGGCCCGTCGTGATGCAACTCACGGAAAAGCATCCGATAGACAATTCCAGCCGAAAAATTCATCTCCTGATGCATGTGAAGTAAATGACCGAAGCAGGACTCAGTAAACCGACGATGGTCTTCCATCCGAAGAAGTTCATGTACACTTTCAAGTGCGTTGTGGACATCTGTAATGTCATTCACATGGTCATGCCGAATAATTTTTCCGTGGAACCATTCTCCCACAGGGATTTTCAGGAAATCCTTCAGATTCACCCTCTGCATATTCACATAAAAAAAAACCATATCAGTTCATGAAAACTCCTAAAAAATCAAGGTTCAAAAAAGGCTCGAATGCAGTTCAGAAAGGCTCGAATATAGTACAAAAAGGCACGATCACAGTACAAAAAGGCACGATCACTATACAAAAAGGCACGATCACAGTGTCAAAAGGCACGATCACAGTGCAAAAAGGCACGATCACAGTACAAAAAGGCACGATCACTATACAAAAAGGCACGATCACAGTGTCAAAAGGCACGATCACAGTGAAAAAAGGCACGATCACAGTACAAAAAGGCTCGATTACTATACAAAAAGGCTCGATCACAATACAAAGTTCAAAAAGGCTCGAATACAGTACAAAAAGGCTCGAAAACAGTTCAAAAAGGCTCGAATACACTAAAAAAAATGCTAGACATAATGTACAAAAAGGCTCGATCAGTTCAAAAAGGCACAATTACAATACAAAAAGACTCGATCACAGCACAAAAAGGCACGATTACAATACAAAAAGACTCGATCACAGCACAAAAAGGCACGATTACAATACAAAAAGGCTCGATTACAACACAAAAAGGCACGATCTCAATACACAAAGGCTCGATTACAACACAAAAAGGCACGATCTCAATACACAAACGCTCGATTACAATACACAGTTTATAAAGGCACGATTACAACACAAAAAGGCTCGATTACTATACCAAAAGGCTCGATTACAAAACACAGTTCAAAAAGGCACGATTACATCACAAAAAGGCTCGATTACAACACCAAAATGCTCGATTACAATACACAGTTCAAAAAGGCTCGATTGAAGTTCAAAAAGGCTCGATTCAACTACAAAAAAGCTCGACTGAAGTTCAAAAAGGCTCGATTCAACTACAAAAAGGCACGATTTAACTACAAAAAGGCACGATTCAACTACAAAAAGGCACGATTCAACTACAAAAAGGCACGATTCAACTACAAAAAGGCACGATTCAACTAATCAAACCCAGATCTTCATCGTTTTCAAAGAATTTTTTTTCCTAAAATAAAACCCTAACCTAACCTGATCAACAAACACACAATCTTATTCGAAAACGAGAATCAAAATGCTTACCTCACTCCTTCTGCTTCGCCGTTCAACTCTCGTCGACATCGCTACTGTTCCGGTGGCTCACCGTCGGATTTTGGTTCTGTTGTCCGTCCGTTCCTCTGTCAAAGGTTTTTCTTTCAACGTTTGAAAAAACTCACAAACCGACAAATGAAGGGGTATTTTTGTCTGGTCACCATAAATGGTGCCTTTTAAACTTAAGTTAATAAGTTAGTGACTTTTCCCCAAAAGGCACCCCATAAAGTGCTATTTAAATTTCGAACCCTTAATAAATTGAATTTAAACCTTTCATTTTCTTATAATTTCATTTCACCCCAACACAACATATGTATCTTTTTGTATTCCTGAAAGAACGGTGACTAAGAACACACTTTTCATCTTCCTCTCTCCACCATTGTTTATGAAGAATATACCATTTTCATGTCTCTACCGTTGTTTCTAAAAAAATAAACCTAGATCATCTCCACTCTTTACCATTGTTTCCAAAGAATAGACCCATACCAACTTCACCATTGTTTCTAAAGAATAGACCTAGACCAACTCCACCATTGTTTCTGAAGAACAGAGTCATAGACATAGAATGTCTCCACTATTTTTCTAAAGGATAAACCTTGAACGTCTCCACCATTTTTTCTGAAGAAGACCTAGAATGTCTCCACCATTTATTTTATTTTTTTAATTTAGTAGTTCAAATAATGCATATATTTGATGAATTGTTTAAAATACCTATTTTTATTTTTTTAATTTTAGTGGAAAATTTGAACAAATTGAAAAAGGCAATCAAATTTTAATAAAACTTGATATCATACTTATGGATGTCATAATTATCCACATATACGGATATCCGTAAGAACCCACTCCATTTAAATGAGGATGAATACTATTATTTCGGGGATGGAGCGGGATGGATGTCATCCTAATATCCATTTTATTTTTGAGGATAGGGATGGATTTTGCCTATGGATTTTAATATTTTTAATATATAAAAAAATATTATGTAATTATGAATTCTAATTATATAAGTTATTATTTTTTTATTTGAACTTTATTGGATGTATTTGTTTCTCCTTTTAAATAGGATAAAATGTACTAGTACATGTGTTATTTACATTTTTATCTTGTAAACTATAAAATTTACATTTTTTTTTTCATCAGATACAGATATAGACGGAGCGAGGATGGATATCTTTACCTCATTTCGGAGATTATCCGAATCCGCCCCGCTCATTTAGAAATGAGGATGGATGCGAGGATGGAGATACATATCTCAAACGAATACGGGGATGGATATTGGGGTATTGACCGCTCTACAAATGTTTTCTTCTAGAGCTCCCTTTTCCTATCCTTTGTGTTCGTTTCCGAGCACTTTTATCTTGTAAAGGAAGGTGTTTGTGCTAATTGTGGAGAAAAGAGGCCAAAAAAGAGCCAACGACTATGAAAAGCAGGACATCGTGGGAAAGAACCCGCGCCATGAAGCCGTGGGAGGATATCCGCGGGAATAAGACCTCGGAACAGAAGGCAGAAATCCACGAGAAGTTCGTGGGATTGACCGTGACGTCTTCACCGCGAGAATGATCCCGCCAGACAGAAGGAATGAACACGCGTGGAATTATCCGTGGGTTCATACTCGTGGAAAATAACCCGCCATCGAGAAGTAATCAGCATGCTGGACATATCCACAAGGTTTTACCCACAGGCAATTGCCCGCCAAGCAAGAGGTGTGAAACTCGCCAGGATTCCTGAAAGTTCCTACAAGCTCAAAACCACGAGAAAGAAGCCGCGAAGCTCAAAGCTGAGTGAAATACACTCATAGAGGATGTTACTAAACCCCCACCCAGGTTTCGTGTTGGATCTAAGGGAGTCGGCCGACAGAGAGCAAGAGGACGAAATTGAGCCAATGGATGACATCAAACTCGACAAAACCAGGCCCGAGAAAACGGTTAAAATAGGAAGCCATTTAACTCCTAAATTAAAAGCCAGCCTTTCAGCCTTCCTAATAGAGTACATTGACATTTTTGCCTGAAGCCACAAGGACATGACAAGAATAGATCTAAGCATAATCACACACAGTTTATCAGTAAGACGAGACGCTCGTCATGTGACTCAGAAAATAAGGTGCTTTAATTTCGAGAGAAACGCAGCAGTAAAAGAAGAAGTGAAGAAGCTTTTGGCGGCTGGATCCATCCGGGAGGCAACATACCCAGAATGGATAGCCAACATCGTTCTGGTAAAGAAAAAGAATGATACCTAGAGGATGTGTGTAGATCTTACAGATTTGAACAGAGCTTGCCCAAAGGATGGTTTTCCTCTTCCAAGGATTGACCGATTGGTGGACGCTACCTCCGGGCACGAGTTGCTAAGCTTCATGGACGCTTACTCAAGATACAACCAGGTGAAAATGAATGATTCGAATGACGACAAAACAACCTTCATAACTGACCAGGGGTTATATTGTTATAAGGTCATGCCTTTTGGACTGAAAAATGTCGGAGCAACATGCCAAAGATTAGTAAACCGAATGTTTGCCGACCAGATAGGTCGAACAATGGAGGTCTACGTAGACAATATGTTAACAAAGAGCCTGATAGCCGATGAACATATTGATGCACTTCGAAAAACATTCGTCACTATCAGAAAATTTGGGATGAAGTTGAACCCAGTAAAATGCGTTTTCAGAGTCCGATCGGGAAAATTCCTCGATTTTGATGTTCATCAGTGAGGTATCAAGGCAAACCCCAACCAAATAGATGCTCTCATAAAAATGAAGCCCCCTCAGACTTTGAAAGAGTTCCAGCGCTTGATTGAGTGCCTTGCCGCGCTTAGTAGGTTTATATCGAAATCCACCAACAAAGGCCTTCCTTTTTTTAGAAAGGAAAGTCATTGGAATGGACTCAAGAATGCGAAGTGGCCTTCCAGCAACTGAATATATATCTCGACACCACCCCATTTTTGTCAAAACCAATCCCAAGTGAAGCTCTCTTCTTATATCTGTCAGTTTCCTCAACGGCCACTAGTTCGGTTCTAGTTAGAATGGAAGACGGAAACCAGAGGCCGGTATATTATACAAGCCAAGCGCTCACTGACCCACAAACAAGATATTTTGAGGCAGAAAAAATGGTGTTGGCATTGATTGTGTCTGCTAGAAAGCTAAGACCATATTTTCAAGCTCATCCCATCACAATCCTAACCAATTGTCCATTACGATAGATCTTACAGAAACCAGAAGTCCCAGGCCGGCTGACAAAATGGGCCATAGAACTGGGAGAATTTGATATTAAGTATAGGCCTAGATCATCTATCAAGGGACAGGTCGTGTCCGACTTCATAGCAGAGTTTTCAGAACCTGCGGTCGAGATAAGATTGGCCGAGTTCGACAATCTAAAAAATAGCTACCCATGGAAACTCCATGTTGACGGGTCGTCAAATACACACGGGAGTAGGGCAGGAATGGTAGTAACCACCCCTAAAAATGATCAGATAGAATGTGCTCTCAGGTTCGATTTTAAAGCAACAAATAATCAGGCTGAGTATGAAGCACTCTTAGCAGGGATGAGGGTTGCCATGGCATTAGGGGCCGACCGAATAGACGTGTACAACGATTCTTAACTAGTTGTCAACCAAATCCATGACGAATATGAAGCCAAGGAAGAAGGAATGGCAGCCTATCTGGCCATAGCAAAACAGGCCATCAGACGCTTCAAAACTTTCCGGATCACCCAAATCCCTAGGACCGAGAACAATCATGCGGATGCACTTTCCAAACTAGCCTCCGCTACTAATTCAATTATCACTAAAATGATCTTAGTAATGCACTTGCAACTACCAAGTATCCACCCCGACAATCGATTGATAGTCTCCAAAATCAACCCAGCAGGAACAAATTGGATGACACCAATCAGGTCTTTTCTAACAGACGGTCAAGTCCCAGAGGATAAAATTGAGGCTAGAAGACTCAGATATCGCTCAACTAGATACGCGATGATTTCTGATGAATTATACAGAAGAGGTTTCTCAAAAGCATTACAGCGATGTGTGGGACCAGTGGAAGCGAAAAAAATCCTAGGCGAAGTTCATACTGGTATATGTGGCAACCACACGGGCCAACATAGTTTAGCTCACAAAGTAATGAGACAGGGATTCTACTGGTCGACACTATTTGATGACGTAAAAAGGGTGGCAACGAGTTGTGACAAGTGTCAGAGGATTGGAGATAATATCAAGCAACCCCTTGAATGCTCAGAACGATGGTATCAGCGCATCCTTTTGATCGTTAGGGAGTTGATCTAATTGGCCCAATGCCAACAGCCAAAAGTCGAGTGAAATATGCCATCATAGCGGTGGATTATTTTACAAAATGGGTCGAAGCAAAGGCACTTGTCTGAATAACTAAGGAGAAAACCACAGATTTCATCAAAAAATCAATCATCTACCGGTTTGGTGTCCCCGAATGCCATAGTCACAGATAACGAAACACAATTCGACAACGTTAGTTTCCGAAGGTTTTGTGACAAGTGGAATATCAACTGTCTGTTCACTACCCTAGTGCACCCACAAACCAACGGGCAAGTTGAGCCAATAAATAAAATAATCAAACACAACATCAAACCAAAGCTAGACGTCAGGAAAGAATGTTGGGTAGATTTATTGCCCGAAGTTTTATGGGCATATAGAACAACATCAAGAACATCGACAAGAGACCCCGTTTGTAATGGCATTTGGAGCCGAAGCATTCATCCCCATCGAAACCGAAGTAGCTTCACCTCGGATCAGATTTTACGGTCAAGACAACAATATTGCTCTTTTAAACTCTGGTCTCGACGATTTAGAAGCACGAAGAGATAGGGCCTAGATCTGAATGGCCGCCTATCAATAGCGTATTGCCCGACACTATAATAACAAAGTCAAACCAAGACAATTCCAAGTGAATGACTTAGTCCTACGAAGGGTAATGCCTAACACCTGAGATAGAGCCGCTGGGACTTTGGGCGATAAATGGGAAGGGCCTTACCAGGTGGTCAGCATAGTCGGACACGTGGCTTACCAGCTAGCAAGACCAAGGGGGAATCATACCTCACCCATGGAATGCCCAATATCTGAAAATCTACTACCAATAGACACCCTGGAAAAACGCTTAGATAGCATTTTTTTGATTTGACAACCTTCGCGTGTCAACTTTCATGTAGCCTACGAGCATGAATTTGCAAAGAAAATGACCTTTAAGCCTTTAAATAAAATGACTATCTGAAAAACATCATTAGAAGTACTTTATTTCAGTGAGCTCAAAAACAAAAGCATAATGACCGAAAAAGTACGAACTTGGCTTCACGTGCTATTGTTGATCGGATCATTACTGAGTACTATAAAGCCTTCAGAAACGACCAAGTCAAAATCAATTTACGAAGGTTACGGCAATACTAGATCATAACCAGAAGCTAAAAACCATTAGAGTAATCAGATAAAATCCCAAAAGAATATCAATGCAAAATTAAAAGGATGATTCTCATAGATATACAAAAGCACTATTTTGTCAGGTTTTCAACTTTCTATAGATGACAAGGAAAAAAAAAAAGGAACATAGAAACATACATCCTTGCCCAACTATCAGCATGGTCAAAACAAAGACTAAAATACAAAAAAAAACAACTGAGGTAAAACAAGGCATGCTTAAAGTTTGTTCTGATTTCCAACCAAAAACTAAAGAAAAACAAAGAACGAACGAATTTTACAAATTCAAACTGACTCTCAACTGTCATCTCAATCTCTCACCGACCCCCCTACATCACCTCCAGTATCTCCTTAGAAATCTTCAGCATGAACTTCTTGTTCTTCCTCTTCTTCTCCTTGATCATCATCCTCTTGGTCTCCCTCTTTTTGGATTTCATTGTCGCAAAAGTCCTCATCTTCAGACTCAGAGTCAAGACCATAATCGATAAGAGGGTCGAGCCATAAATTGCCTGGGCAATCACTCCCAAAACACTGATTGGTCCGAGCCTTCAGATCAATGTGCAAGTCTAACAAAGGCATTTTCTTCCTTTTCCTATCCAACTCCCACCTTGTAACTTGCTTCTTCAGATCCAACTCAGCCTCCTGCAAATTAAGCTGCATGGACTCATCAATCTGGTCGGCCACAGCAAGATAGTCCAAAGTCCAAACAAGATCCTTACAGGCATCAACTCCCTTCACAAACTCCTTATGGGCAAACGCCTCCAAAGCAGAAGAATGTTTGAAAAGACTAATAGCTTGAACACCAATCTCGATTTTTACCGTCTGAAAATCTTTTTCATACTCCCTAAGACGAAAATTCAGAGAATCCCTTTGTTTCTCCAAAGCAGCCACTCGACGACTGCTTTCTTCATTTTTCTTCTTCTCAGCTGACAAGGCAATCCCATGACTAGCCAATAACTTGGCGTTGTCAGCCAGAAGTTTGGTTTTTTCCTCGACCAACCTATTCACTTGCCCGGTCAATTTTTCTCTATCTTTTACTGCCGAGTCACATTTCTGTAAAAGCTGACAAAATAAAAAAAAATAAAAAAAAGGGAAAGGGTTAAAATCAAAAATCCGAACAAAACATCGCATATGCATATAAAGGCTTACCAAAGTCAAAAAAATGAAGACTTCGCTGGCATTGGTCAGTCATATCATCTTTTTGAAAAGATTCAAAATCCCCAGCCGGCCCGAAAGTCAACGCACCAGTCATAGCCCAATGCAAAGCAACCGAAGGATCCAAATGATCAAGATCTGATAACAACGATCCAGTAGCTTCAACCGGAGCAAGACGAGCTGATCCTTCGCCACCAAAGAAGCCAGATAGGGTGGCAGAAGGTTGTAAAACATTTTGACCAGAAAACGGTCAGGCAGTATAAAAAAGTCACTGTCTTGAAAATGGGTTAGGGAACCAGCTGTGACAACTTCTGAAGTTTTTTGCTCAGGAAGAGGGCCGAGATTCCTGAAACGCTATCAATAGGGTCATTGCCCATCAACTCACTACTCCCCTTTTTAGATTGTAAAGGAATGCTGAGAGTCCGTGATGTTTTTGGACCCTTGGGAACATGAAGATCCTTCCTTTTTCTCTTACGAATACTCCCAGTTCGAGCTTTTGGACCCCACATAAGATTGTCAGCTTTAGTTTTGGAAATAATGGTAGTAACATGAAAGCCAGCCGTCGCAGCATTCGGGTCGGCACAGAAGAGTCTAAACCTTCGATCATATTGGGATCATCGGGTGGTGCAATGCCTTGCTTTTTGTCTACCTTTGCATCTTCTTTGCTAACAACTTTCATATTCTTCAACGCACGTATCGTCTTACCAAGGATCGGGTCCAAATCCAGACCTACAACAAGAAAGTTTTAGAATCTCCAAAAAGAAAAGAAAAGAAAAGAAAAGAAAGGTATACTCACATAGTAACGTACACTTACTATGGTTACAATTATTAATCAGTTCTAGAATCAAGCCAAAGGTTTTTAGTTTTTCTACGGTCACCAAAGTTTTGAAGTTCCGACTATCCATCATGGTTTGGACCGCCTGTGAAACTCGGTCCGCCTTGTCTTTAGTAAGCTTCGATTGATCAGTATAAGTGCCTAAATTTAGAAAAAGAAAGAAATCAAATAAGTTTTAAAGATTTTCTACTCAGCTTGACCTTTAAATTAAAAGATACTTACGGGCTTCACAAAAATGACGGGGAATGTTTAACTTTGTTCCATCTAGGTCGTCCGAGGGTTTCTTTCCCTAATTTCCTTCAACAAAAAGCCAACTTCCTTTCCAATACTTATTTGAGCTCGGGGCGCCCCAAATAAGTCCATTCTTCTTCTGAGCTTCCTCCTTACTCGACAGATCCAACGTCCCTTCCATCCGTTTCCCATATTCACCGATAGGCAGCCACCTGGAAAAATGGTAGGAAGCCAAGTAGTATGAACCTGTCTCATTAACGGATTTCCAAAGGATCAGACAATGTTTAATTTCGTTAATCGTGGGCGCATCAAAATTCAAGCCACGCCAAAGACAATAAAGTCTTATCAAATTTCGGTATGCATTTGGGGCCAACTGCATAGGTGCATACTTCACCGAACTCAAAAATGAGCTATAAACCTAGGAATGGATAATGTAACCCCATAACAAAGCATAAAACCATATATAGCCACACAACCTTGAGGAGGATTCCAAGCGGCATTCCCCCTAGGCAGACGAAAAACGACCTCTGACGGAATACGAAAAATGGTCATGTACTCCTTTAGACGTCTCTCATCGACTGCTTTGGCTTCACAATCCACGAAAGAAGGATTCTTAGATGAATACTTGACCTGAAGACCATGATGATCCTCAACATCCTACTGAGTTATCTTTTTTTTATCAACGAGCAGGTAAGAACCTTTGGACGCCTTAATCACCATAGCGTCTGAATTAAAGCGAACGTCAAGAAAATCTAAAATAGGGAAAATAGGGTCAGACCGAAGTAGGTGAGGATGCACGAGAATGAAGGAATTTGGAATCTCTTGGGAATTGACAAAAACCCTCTTCTCAATCTCCCATGATTGGTTAACAAAAGAAAACCTTCTCTAAGATTTAGTAAGGAAATGATTCATAAAGGAAGATGTAGAACTCACCAAGAAAGGAGGAATGGGAGGACCACCACGCTAAAACGACCGGAAAAAGGGAAAACCTAGGTCATTGGCGGCCAAAACCTCGCCTAAAGATGAGAGAGATCTTTTCTTCTTCTTTACCTATTTTTCTTTGTCTTACAAATGAAAGAGAAACAAAAGAAATTTGGCATATATGTGTTATGTAATGGAGAAGATAGGGTATTAATAGGTAGAAGAAAGAGACCCTAACTGTTAGATCTCAGGCAAGATCCGACAGTGATGAAAACCTCGGAAAGTGAAACGTCATCTGGCATAATCACCAAAAACACATGAAAAGTCAACACAGAGTGGTGTTGCATGCTTGACACGTCAACTGCCAGTAACACAATCGTCAAATCAATCTCGGCATATATTGGTTTGCGTATAAGGCAAGGAATCCATTTCACTAGATTTTCTCTCCAGGCTAAAAGGATATTTAGAAACGGTCGAGTTTTCAATATATATATATATATACGAAAAGCAGAATTACTCGAGCATATACGAGTATTTCCTTGTTTATGTTTTAGAATAAAAACAAGCAAAAACTAAGGGTCAGATGTTATGCCCTAAAAATGGGCCAGCTGCCACACAATCGAAATATCAAAAAAAAAGGCCTATCAACGAATAAGGACTGCCCAGACCCAATAAGAAGGGAAGCAACTTCTATTTTCTATCAATAAGAAGACCAAAGCCCCCACACACCCTAGAAGTTCAACAGCCCAAAAATAAGCCTCATCCAGCCGAGTAAAAAAAATGCACTCGGCTGATTTTACTCGGGCAAGCCATGCATTGAACTAAGTCACCACCGCTTACATCGAACGCCGAGTTTTTCATCCTTCAACACGCTAAGCTCTTAAAACAACAAATGTCAAGCGAACATTGGGTAAAATAACATGCAAGTGTCAGCCGGAAACAAACCCCCACACCCCCCCAAGCTACCTGGGATATCAGCCTAGAGTACTCAAGTTTGATGGCTGAAACACATTTTCAAAGAGTATATATACAAGGGATCAAACCCATCAAAAGGGTGTTTTTTTTTTTTGGGAACTCATGTCTAAAATCTGTATCTTCAAGACTTGAGAAATAAAATGATGAGAATCAATAAGCATCACCAAAGGATCAATTGCATGTTCCGGTTGGGCCAATTACAAGGGGCCAAGAGGATCAAAGAAGCAATTAATGATGGGCTGATTCTGAGTTGCTGAAGTTCAAGTTCGGCCCAATCCGAGCTGAACTTCGTGGGCCTCTACAGAGAGCATTTGAAGTCGGATCGTCTATTATAATATGTTTTCGGAAAGCCCAAGACGAGCCCTAAAGATGTTATGAAGACTCCGTCCTACATAACAGATCACAACATTCCCAAATTCGGCCATCTATCTTGTTGCGCGAAGACTTGAGCTGTATGAGAGCTGGACGCCGGGCTGAACTTCGTGGGCCTCTACAGAGAGCATCTGATATCGGATTGTCTATTATAATATGTTTTCGGAAAGCCCAAGACGAGCCCTACAGATGTTATGAAGACTCCGTCATCCATAATAGATCACAACAGGCCCAAATTCGGCCATCTAGTTTGTTGCGCGAAGACTTGAGCTGAGGAGTCCGAATTTCAGTTTTCCTTATTGGTTTCTAAAGAATAAAGAGTTGATTTGTTTCCCAAATTAAGGGGCTGATTTGTTTCCATCTTTTAGCCTTCCAAATAGGGAGCAAGTCAATTAGTTGCTTGTTTTAGTTTATTTTCTTTCCCGTTTGTAAGGCATTAATTGCCAAATATTTATTTCCTTTTTGGTTTTAGGGTTTCAGTATTTAAGGGTCATTTTGATGTATTTTTCGAATAGACTTGATTTTGAATGAAATTTGAGAGAATTTTCTCTTTTGTTCTTTGAGAACTAATTGGAACTTATCAGATTTCTCTGTGGCGTTCCTCCTTGACTTATCAATCGAGTATTCCATCCTTGATTGTGGCGTCCTCCTTCATACCAAGGTTCACATCTCATTATAGGTGTTGGGTCGCGGTTTTCCATCCGAACCAAAGGTTAGAACGATCTTAGGCATCAATCGTGATACAATCGACGAGGTTCATATCAGTTGGTATCAGAGCTTAGGCTTCTAAATCAGGTTTGATCTATCCTTTTTTCTTAATTTCTTTTTATTTCGTTTGGTAAAAAAAAAAAAAAAAAAGTTGATCAAATTCCGATTAAAAAAAAAAAAAAAGTTGAACAGATCTATTGTTAAAAAAAAAAAAAAAGTTTGATCAGATCCTTTTCAAAAAAAAAAAAAAAAACCCTTGTTTAATTTCATTTTATCAAGTCCAGTACAAAAAAAAAAAAAAAAAAGTGAACAAAGAGTGGTAAAAGGCAAGAGAGTGCGAGCTCATCAGAGGGTAACAGCCGAAATTGAGTGAAACAAGAGTGTGAGTGCCATCATTATTGAGAGTAAACACGTGAGGGAGTGTTTGTGAGGCTTACCAATTTGTTTTTGTAGGTTAAAAAAAAAAGTCTGACGATGCACCAGAAAAGATCGATTTCAAACTTTTCTTAAAGTTCTTGGATCAAAAGTTTGATCAGTTGGAGATGAGGTTGGATCAACAATTGATGAGGAAGGGTTCCACACGAGTTGGGCAACATTCGAGTTCTTCTTCATCATGGGAACTGAATTGGAACAAGAGGGATGACCAGCCTAGTTTCAAGGCCAAGGCCGAACCTTCCAAAGATCACAAATATGGAGAGCTTTTGGTAGAAAGAAGAGCTCTTAGTGCTCAAGCAAAGGAAGATGATGAGGTACAACGTGACAATGTCTTTCACACCCGATGCCATGTTAATGATAAGGCATGTAGCATGATAATTGATGGGGGGGAGTTGTACTAATTTGGCTAGCACTAGTTTGGGGGAAAAACTGAATTTGGCCACTTTAAAGCACCCAAAACCTTATAAGCTACAATGGTTAAATGATAGTGAAGAAATCAAGGTGACTAAACAGGTGTTGGTGTCTTTTTCCATTGGGAAGTACAAAGATGAAGTCTTGTGTGATGTGGTACCAATGCATGCAAGTCATATCCTTTTGGGGCGACCATGGCAGTTTGATAGGCGTGTAACTCATGATGGTTATACAAATAGATACTCATTTGTACTCAATAAAAAACGAATCACTCTTGTACCCTTAACCCCAATACAAGTATATGAAGATCAAGTGAGGTTAAAAGAAAAGAGAGATGTAAAAAATGAGAGTGAGAGTTCAAAAGAAAGAGAGACAAAAGAAAGAGAGATTGAAACAGCAAAAAAAGAAATCTCAGCTGATGAGAAAAAAAAAAAAAAAAAACAAATGAACTTCTATGCAAAAAAGAGTGAGATCAAAAAGGCATTATTTTCAAATCAGCCAACTTCTTGGCCTCGTGTTCTTGTTTCTCTTTTTCAGGACTTTGATGAAGTGTCGCAGGCTATCAACAACGTTACGGTGAAGATTCGAGGACGAATCCTTTTGAAGAGAGGGGGAATGATAAGAATCAATAAGCATCACCAAAGGATCAATTGCATGTTCCGGTTGGGCCAATTACAAGGGGCCAAGAGGATCAAAGAAGCATTTAATGATGGGCTGATTCTGAGTTGCTGAAGTTCAAGTTCGGCCACATGAAGACCAAATCCGAGCTGAACTTCGTGGGCCTCTACAGAGAGCATTTGAAGTTGGATCGTCTATTATAATATGTTTTCGGAAAGCCCAAGACGAGCCCTAAAGATGTTATGAAGACTCCGTCCTAGATAACAGATCACAACATTCCCAAATTCGGCCATCTATCTTGTTGCGCGAAGACTTGAGCTGTATGAGAGCTGGACGCCGGGCCGAACTTCGTGGGCCTCTATAGAGAGCATCTGATATTGGATTGTCTATTATAATATGTTTTAGGAAAGCCCAAGACGAGCCCTACAGATGTTATGAAGACTCCGTCATCCATAATAGATCACAACAGGCCCAAATTCGGCCATCTAGTTTGTTGCGCGAAGACTTGAGCTGAGGAGTCCGAATTTCAGTTTTCCTTATTGGTTTCTAAAGAATAAAGAGTTGATTTGTTTCCCAAATTAAGGGGCTGATTTGTTTCCATCTTTTAGCCTTCCAAATAGGGAGCAAGTCAATTAGTTGCTTGTTTTAGTTTATTTTCTTTCCCGTTTGTAAGGCATTAATTGCCAAATATTTATTTCCTTTTTGGTTTTAGGGTTTCAGTATTTAAGGGTCCTTTTGATGTATTTTTTCGGAGACTTAATTTGATTGAAATTTGAGAAAATTTTCTCTTTTGTTCTTTGAGAACTAATTGGAACTTATCAGATTTCTCTGTGGCGTTCCTCCTTGACTTATCAATCGAGTATTCCATCCTTGATTGTGGCGTCCTCCTTCATACCAAGGTTCACATCTCATTATAGGTGTTGGGTCACGGTTTTCCATCCGAACCAGAGGTTAGAACGATCTTAGGCATCAATCGTGATACAATCGACGAGGTTCGTATCATAAAACTCAGAAGTTATCATATCATTGTTAAATTGCAATATATAATCTGTAAAGAATAGTCAAACCATCCAGATAATTGTTTCGATTATTCTTTACCAGATTTCACCATTAACAGACTTTATGACCTAGCTCTAATTATAAACTACTTATGGAGGATCATGCCACATGTAATAGCTATATCAATGGACACTGATAAAATTGGCTGTGTTAAACATCTACAGTTACGAGAGTACAATCTTAGGTTTTTAGTGGAATAACTTCAAAAGCGTACTCATTAGACACCCTGCCCAGGTGAAAGAATCATGTTCGCCAAATATCCTTACTCGGTCCAGACCTACTCGGCCAATACGGAAAAAGTAGCCTTATTTCAACATACCTCATGCAGCAAGAATTCACCCAAACATAAGGCCCAACAAAAAGTGTTACACTCCAAAAGAGACATAACCTTATCTCCTCCTAGAGAAGTCCAAAGGGGAAACAAATCGTAATCCATGATTTACACCAGATTCCTAACACAAATCAAAGTGGAGACTCCACCACCAACACGGCACAAGCAAGGAGAAACCCTAGCTAGCACAATATAAATAGAGCTATGTACTCTACGGAGAGGGGGTTTGAAAATCATAAGAGAAAAGAGAGCAATTGTGTGAGAGATCTGAGTGTGTAACGCCACAATAAGTCAGTATTATTTTTCTGCCCTCAATGGCGCCGTGGTTTTTTCCCATTCAAGGGTTTTCCACGTAAAACTTGTGTCTCGCATGCATTGATTTACGATTCTTTTCTTATTTAATTCGATATTATTGTTGAACTGTGGCAATCCAGAATTCACCATCAACAATTGGCGCTAGAATGAGGGGGGTCTTTTAAACAGAAACTTTGAGGAACCCTCATGAACAAACATAAAACATGAGCAACGACAACGATAAAGATGGAAACTCCAGCGGCGATCAGGTCCTTGAAGCAGCCGTGGTAGCAGGGGATGGAGCGTTGGCAACCGGGGAGCAATCGGCAGCGACGCCGAAAACCAGGATAGTCGATCCAGGAACTTTACAACACTTCCAAACTGCACTAATGAATTTGGTCAGCGAAGCCAGCAAGATAGAACTCTCACTTCCTATAAGCCTAGGGGTTTCTTCTCCCTATGAGTTGATAACACGCACACTTGAAAACCATCCACCAGGAAGACTACGGTCAGAAGTCCATATTGCAACCCCTGATGCCCAAACAAAATCGTTCATGGAAGAGATGCCCTAAGACCATCCCGATGTCTTCGAAGGAAGAAAACAGAAGAAGGAAAAAGGTTTACTGAATGAGGAATCTTTAGAGAGGCGAGACCGCAGACGGACTCATGGGACGGCTCATGACAATACATATCAAAGAAACCGGCGGAGACACCGTTCTATTTCATCTGAAGATAAAAGTCATCAACCAAGAAGGGATTGCGGTCAAAAAGGGCACGACAAAGGAGATCTGAAAGTACAGATGATCAGAAGATCGGTGGAAGCATAGACAACAGAGAAGATTACCGAAGGATGACAATTAAGAGCCGCTTGATCCAGAGGGAGAGCCAACCGGCCAACGGAGCATTACCCTGTAAGAACTATCGAAGAAGGTCTCGGCAATGGCTCGGAGATATGGCCACAATATTTATTCAGATGATGAGTCAGATAACCCGTTCATTGATCAGATTACTCGCACCCAATTCCCGGAATGGTTCAGGATGCCTACTATCGAACAATACATGGAAAATAGGGACCCAAAGGAGCATGTCCGACAATTCCGCAACATCATGGCCCAATATACATCCAATGATGGACTCTTGTGCCTAACATTCCTACAAACTTTCGGTGATCTCGCTTCCAGATGGTTTGGGCGACTCCCACCAAAAAGCATTAACAATTTTTTCAAACTCAGCAAAGCGTTCGTAAGACAATTCATAGGTAGTGTGCAAAGAAGAAAATCACTCGCTCACCTATCGAATTTGAAGTAAGAAAGTAATGAGTCACTCAAAAAATACCTGGCGAGATTCGGGAAAGAAGTCGCTCAAATTGAAGATGCCAGTGACGTAGCTGTCATAGCCGCTTTCATCAATGGGTTACAAAGTGGACGATTATCTTTTGACTTACGGAGAGATCGACCAAAAACTTACGAAGAGATTATGGACATAGCTGGCGACTACGCGTTGGCAGAAGAAGAAGAAGAAGAAGTGGCACAAAGGGGTAGCTACGTACATGGTCATTAACCTGATACAAAGCTCGAACCTAAGGACGACAAGATAAAAGTGTAGTCGTGTGATCACCAAAAGATGAAAAAAGTCAAAAAGGTCAATCTAGGGAGAGCAGATGAAGCAACCGACCAGTAGGTTTCGGGGGAAGTATAGCAACTACATTCCTTTAATGGGTGAACAAGAATACATACTTTCTATGGTGGAAGATAAGGGGCTTGTCAAATATCCACGACAATAGTCGGCCATGCCCGAAGGACACAACGAAATACTGTCGATTCCACAAAGATCACGGGCGCGACACCTCTAAATGTTTCCAATTACGTGATCATATTAAAAGCCTAATCAAAGATGGACACCTTAAAGATTTCGCTTTGAAGGGAGACAAACATGGTGGTCGACAAGATAGCTATCGAGGAAGCGGGCAAGAAAGAAAAAGCATGAGGAAAAGCAGCCCAAGCGTTGCGATAAACACCATTTTTGGCAAGCCACATACCGGTAGAAGTAATAGAGAGAGAATGTCAGAAGTCCGGGAAGTAATGTACGAAAGCAGAGACATTGAGGTAAATTCCGTACAGAAAGATCTCAAGAGGGGAAGGGAAGGGAAGGACACGACCCGATAACTTTCACAGCAGAAGATTCATAAGGAATTGATGCGAAACCTAACGATGCAATCGTAGTGGGAGTCCAAATAGCCCATAGGGATATCCTCCGAGTAATAATAGATAATGGGAGTTTAGTTGACATTTTGAGCGCCAGGGTATATGATGAGCTGCGGCTGGACAGAAAAGATTTGAAGCCCTTCCATGTACCGCTGGAAGGATTCGGAGGCACAGTAGTGAGATCCTTGGGAACCGTAAAGCTACTTGTAAGGTTTGGAATAGCACCTTGTTGGAGAACGATCCTATTAGATTTTGTTGTCGACATCTATAAATGGCCGTACAACGCCTTACTCGACCGACCATTCCTGAACAAAGCCCGAGCGGTCAAGTCAACTCACGTACTTAAGGTAAAATTCCCGATAGAGTTCAGAATCGGAGAACCCAAGGGATCACAAGAAATGGCTCGCCACGCCAACATATCAATTTTCAAAGAAAAAACTGGAGTAGAAACTTTGGGCATATTCAAAATCAATCAAGAGGCACAAGAAGAGAACCCGGAGACTTTTGAACTAGATCTAAGGGACAAAGCTGACAGAGAAAAGAAGAACCCACTAAATCCGTTATTTTAGATGAAAGGGAACCTGACAAGACCGTCAAGATTGGAGCAAGACTGGTCGAATTGGTTAAGATGGACATAGCAAGCTTGTTGAAAGAGTACAAGGGAATCTTCGCCTGGAGCCACAAAGATATGCCAGGAATCATCACAAATGTGATCTCGCACTATCTGGCCATAGATGATAAGTGCAAGCCGGTGATACAAAAAGGAGAAGCTTCAATCCAGAAAGAAGCACGGCCATAAGGGAAGAAGTGTCCAAGTTACTTGCAGCAAGATCAATCAGAGAAGTTAAATATTTTGAATGGGTGGCAAATTTCATACTCGTGAAAAAGAAGAACAACCAATGGAGGATGTTTGTAGACTTCACTGATCTCAACAAAGCCTGCCCCAAAGACAGCTTCCCACTACCAATGATCGACCAGTTGGTCAACGCTACAGCCGGGCACGAGCTGTTAAGTTTCATGGACGCGTATTCAAGGTATAACCAGATCAAGATGCACAAACCGGATGAAGACAAAATAGCATTCACCACAGATCAAGGATTGTATTGTTATACTGTCATGCCATTTGACCTGAAAAATGCTGGGGCCACATATCAAAGACTGGTCAATCAAATGTTCGCCAGTCAGATAGGAAGGAATATGGAGGTATATGTCGACGATATGTTAACAAAAAGTGTCACGATCGACAGACATGTAGATGATTTGCGAGAAACTTTCAATGTGTTGACCAAGTTCAGAATGAAGCTGAATCCTGCAAAGTGTGTGTTCGGCGTACCATCAGGTAAGTTCCTTGGATATCAGGTGCATCAGAGGGGGATAGAAGTAAACCCCGATAAGATCCAAGCATTGGTCGATTGGTTTCCCCAAAAACCTTGAAGGACATCTAAAAACTTACAGGGTGTTTAGCATCATTGAACAAGTTAATAGCAAAATCAATCGACAAGTGCTTGCCATTTTTTAAAGCCCTCAAGAAAGGCAAGGGATTTGAATGGAATGAAGATTGTGAGCGAGCTTTTCACGCTCTAAAAGAATACCTCGACCGAGCACCGCTGCTGTCAAAGCCGATCATAGGAGAAACATTATACATATACCTATCTGTCACGGAAGCAGCCACTAGTTCCGCACTGATAAGACAAGAAGAAGGAATAAAAAAACCAATGTACTACACAAGCAAAGTACTACTACCTGCCAAGACAAGATACTCGCCAGTCGAGAAGATGGCGCTCGCACTGATAATAGCAGCAAGGAAACTAAAGCTGTATTTTCAAGCACACAAGATTGGGGTATGCATGAACTGCCCCCTCAAGTTAATTGTACAGAAACCAGAAGTGTCTGGCAGACTAACAAAATGGGCAATTGAAATGAGTGAATTTGACATAGAATACCTCCCAAGAACATCAATTAAGGGCCAAGCAGTAGCAGACTTTTTGGCAGAGTTCACTGAACCGGATATTGAGGTAGCAAAATTGATGGTGGTGTAGGGAAAATACGGTCAACGCAACGGAAGCGAGACTAAAATAAAGGTTTTAGTATAGTTTAAAATTTTTCCCTTTGATGAACCTTAACCCTTAAATTAATTAAACATATATATATACTATTAAAAGTAGAATACCTTTTGTCGCGTGATCCGATTGACTTGCGTCGATGGTAATCCGTAAGATCTTCCAATCCTATCACGAACGTGAATCACCTAGGAGCGTGGTCTCCCTTTTCTTTGAATTGCGTACCTGAGGATGGAAAAACAAAATCTCCATTTCTTTTCGTTAGTCACAAAACGTCCAAAAGACAACAAAGATTATTCCGGTCACTTTTGAATTCTAAATCTAATGATCGAAACTCGCGTGAACCTTATTCGAAGTTGTACACAAAAGCCTATTGATGTATAAGCTATTAGTGTACTATCGAAATAGAATAATCTCTTCTCTCTTATGTCTTGGTCGAAATCTACACACACTAATCACTAGAGTAGGATTTATTTTCTAAGTAAAAGAAATAATTCTCAAGCCAAGCAAGAGGGAGGGTGGCCGAATTCCATCTCTTCCCTTATATAGGGTGACCGAAATTCCACTCCTAATTTTTCTAGGGTTGCCACATCCTCTAGTGTAGGAGATTGTAGGTAACCGAAATCCTCACTCCAAGAGGATTTAGGTTTTACCAAAACTCCTATCACTCTTGAGAATCCAAACCCTAATCCAACTCTATAGTGTAGTATTAAATTATGACTATATTAAAAGACTTCCTAATTTGATTGGATAAATAAATCTTTTATTTATCTAATTACCAAATTAAGTCTTTTACTTTTAGTATACTACTACCAATAGTATAATTCTAGGAAACATATTTCCTGATCAGAAAAAGATTTTGATTCTTAATTAAATAATTAATTCATAAATTAATTAATTCTCATTTAATCAAACAATAAAATAAAATAATATATTAGACTAATATATTAGCCTTGCCGCCCCACATACTCATATATGGGCCAAATATTATTTTCATATTTTATTTAATCCATTGGACTTTAAATAAAAAGCCCACATGTGAACCAGACCCATTCTTTAAAAGAAACAAGCCCACATGCCTTTCATTAATATATTAATATAATTTAACAGCCCATTAAATAATTATTGTGCAAATTATATTCTTAATATATTAAGTACAATTCTAGATGGACCCATAAATTGGTCCGGTCGAATATATCAAGTGATCCATACAAGTCCGTGTGGATTGGGGATCTTGGCGGGCTATCTAAATTTAAGCTTCAATAGACATAACCTAATCACAATAAACAAATGATTCACTTAGGTCCGATCCATTAATTTTAACTTATTCCACTAAAGAGCTAAAATTGAACTCTTAAATAAAGATAGAATAAGAAGATGTTCCTCATTCATACCCTAGACAATCATATTGGAGATGGTGTATCCTCGTGATTAATATCAGTAATCGCCAAGAGTTCATAGACCGCCTATAACTCTCCAAGTTACCATATTTACTCATATGACCACGTTTTGAACTTGGATACTTTGACTTGTCCAGAAGCCATGTTTTCAATAGTCGCTATCAAAAACTCAACGTTGAGATTTAATATCCAATTATCTCAAAACATCCATATGATGATATTATACTCACATTTAATAAATGGAGCCACGATGTCCATATCTATAAATGAAGTCCTCTATCGATTAGCAAATGAATACCACCAAATTATCGATGATAGACTATGCTATATAATCGTACTCATTGATAGCTCAAATGATATCACTTGTAACCATAAGTCCATCATTTATCTCAGGATTATTGAAAAGAATACTCGGTGTGTTCTATATAAAGCTAGAGGGGGGGTGAATAGATTTTATCTAATTATTACCCAATTTTCGCGTGCATGTCAATTTTACGAAAATACCCCTAGCAAGTCAAAAATACATACAAGTGTAATAAGATGCGGAAATTAAATAACACTTGAATTTTACGTGGAAACCCAACCACTGGAAAAAACCACGGGCTGTTTAGTGCGCCACACTCGGACCTCGAAATCCACTAATTGAAATGGAGTTTACAACCTATGTAGACCTCGTCTAACACTCCGGTCAATAACCCCCCACTTCTACCACGCGGGCCTTTAAAAGTGGCTCTAGTCCAATTGCTTATGTGACCACCTATTCCCGGTGTCCGACCTAATCCCGGTCAATCACACAAGACTTAAATCTCTCAAAAGAGATGCACAACCCTATGTGAATATGCAATGATATCCAAATATTGCAATAAGAGCTAGTGTACTCTAGATGCTTACCTAGGATTATAAGATGACAATATAATCAATCCTAGATATCACATATAGCTATATGTCATGGCATATAACTTTAGTTAAGCAAAGGATAACCAATCCTAGATACAAAGCTATCACAAAACAACACTCAATCAATTCATCACAATTAATTCTCTTTTCTTGTATTTAGCATATGATCTAAAACATACAAGTAATTTAAAAGAGATGGCTTGGTAATAAAAATATTACAATAAAATGAAGTTAATCAAAATCTTACCAAGCAAGTTGTGATGATGCAAACCCATACATAGATGCACTCTATATAGACATAGGAGATGCAATATGAAATTTGATGCAAAAAGGGTTTGATTTGAGTGGTTAAAAGTGAGTTCTTGATTTGATTTTTTCTCAAAAATCTCTCTTTGAAGTTTAGGGTTCTAATGACTCAAAGAACTTAATCAGAGAATGAGAAAGTAAGATATTTATAGACATCAAGATCGGGCATGTGAAAAGACAAGTTTGCCCCTGAAACGCACCGTTCGGCGGTTTCAATCGGTGGCCAGGCCGCCGATCACGACCGCCGAATTGAGCTCGTGAAGAACAGAGCATCAACGGCGGTTTCCTTCGATAGTTTCGTGACCTCCGATCCCAACCGCCAAATCAAACCCAAGAGATCAAAATCGATCAGGTATGAACGGTGGTTTCGAACGGCGGTCGTGACTGCCGATCGTGACCGCATAATTGCTTTAGACCTGTCTGGACTGAAATGGCGGTTTCATTCGGCGGCCAGGCCGCCGATCATAACCGCCGATCACCAACAATGGTGAAAACCAAGGAGAAGCCAAGGGCATTCTCCGTGGGTGGTCTTCGCGTAAAACCAAGCACACCAACGTGCATGCGCGGATGTTTTCGAACATCCTTCGGGAAACGAATTACACCACACTAAAAGCTAACATACATGAAGTGCAAGTGTGGGTATTGAATGCATCATAATGCCTATCATGTCATGGCATTTCATAGAACAAGATGCAATCAATTTAACGCAAGAAGAGATATTGAATAAACAATAAAGCACAATGCACACAAAATATAAACACAACATTCAAGAATAAGAGTTATGCATGTTGTTTGTGTGTGCAACTATATCTCTTCAAGGCAAAGAAAGCACTACAAATATACCTTTGGTGCTTGTCCTCTTGAGGTCTTGGAAAGGGTCTTTGATCTTCAACCTTAATCACCTAGACTAACCTTACAACCAAACCCCAACATGTGGTTTGTCCACGAAATAAGCCAATCAATTAATGGGAATCCTTACAATTAAGATAGACTCTCCGATTGTCCTAATAACGAAAAGACTTTTATCTACTGACGGTTATAGATAAAGTATTTCATTGTGATCATGTTCAATGCACCCACTGCACTAGATTCTTTTACACGAAGACGCTCCGATGATTTTAGACTCATCATAACTCATTTGATCCCACTCAAATGCTAGCAAAAGAATTCTACAACTTTAACAAGGTAAAGGTGCCTAACCTTTAACTTAAGTTGTGAACATTATTCAAGACTAACTAAATAATTGTGTCTTCCTCATACATATCAACATGTACGAACAATTCTTCTTTTCTCATAGTCTTTAGACTTTATGATTATTTACTTTGACAATTATAATATTAAACTATAAATGCTATAAGATTTGTTAAACCAGAAATCACTTTATTAATATGAAAAAGATTGTTAATTACAACATTACACTCCTGCTATTGAGCATAATCCTAACAGGTGGAACAGGTGAAGAAAAATTTTTGATAGCAGCTTCGCATTGATGGTTCATCAAATACGCACGGCAGCGGGGCAGGGATAATGGTTTCAACCCCGAAAGGATATTCAGTAGAGTGTGCCTTGCGTTTTGCTTTTAAAGGAAGCACTAATAGCAGGGTTGAGGGTATGCACAACTCTAGGGGCCGATGAAGTAGAAATTTTTAGTGATTCCCAAGTCATTGTCAACCAAGTGCTGGATGAGTACCATGCGAGAGACGAAAGCATGGTCGCTTACCTAAAATTGGTGAAAGGATTGCTAGGGCGGTTCAAAGAATACAAGATTGTACAGATCCCAAGAGAAAAGAACGAACAGGCCGACGTTCTAGCAAAACTAGTCTCAGCCACGATTAATATCTGGCCCCGAACAGTCCCTATGGCTCATTTACTCCGACCAAGTATAACTGGGTAGATTGAAGTCGGAGTAATCGTAAGTGAACTAGACAACTGGATGACACCAATAAGAGAGTTTTCTCATCAATGACACCCTCCCAAGCAACCCATTAGAAGCTAAATGGCTGAAATACAAAGCCACAAGATATTCAGTTCTTAGTGGCGAACTGTACAAAAGAGGCTATTCAAGAGTATTACAGACGTGTGTTGATGTTGGGGTTTTTGCCATAAAGCTTGTAATTTGTAAATATGATTTGAACATAAATAAAAGAAGTAATACATTCATTCATTTTGTGTCATACTTTATATATATAACATGTGCACTTAACATCCAAGATTGCCAGATGTAATTTCGAACTGAGTATATGAGTGTCAAATACAGATGGATGCAGTTTGAAACGAGCAATTTAAAGAGTCCGTAGATAGTAAATAAAGCTGGGTATTTTATTTGTGGTTAATCTACAGCTGCGGTCTATTTTGTAATGTACGGTGGTCCTATCCTGGATCATTCCTATGGAGATATGAGAATGGAGGCACCTTGTATGATGTGATCATATAGGACTGGGCCATGATCTATATGAATCTCTCTCTAAGATCCGTTAAACGATGAGATTCATATATATCAACTAATGATGGCTATATGTGGGTGATCTTAATCCTGAGTGTCTTATCGACTCCTTCAGGTTAAATCGTGGTCTTTGATATACCATGGGTGAGGTCGGAGTTACATTCCTGATCAATATGCTCCGTATGTTGGGATCGCGGTTTGGCTTGTGGCTGTGAAGGTTTGTACACAATAGTGGAATCCACTCCTTCTTGCAAGAAGTAGATGGTATTTCCCTTAAAGGTTGATTCGGGGCTTAAACAATATGAGTGCTCTCCTAATTCCGTAAGAAATGTAGGATTTATTGTTCATTAGAGAATCAATGGTACTTAATGGAAATATATAATTAGAGGGGTATAACGGACATTATGACCCAGCTCTAATTATGAACTATTTGTGGAGGATCATACCATATGTAATAGCTATATCGATAGACACCAAAAGTTATTGGTTTGTGTAAAAATGTCTACAGTTGAGAGAGTGTAGCTTCGGGTTTTTAGTGGAATAACACCGAAGTTAATAATCATGAAATATTAATTAAAGAGTTTAATTAATTATTTCTAAGGATTATTGGAACTCAAAATACTATGGGTCCATTAGGTCCCCATGCTAGTCCGATCGTTTAGGTAACAAAGGTCACGGTTAATTAATTGGATTGTTCAATTAATTGTGTTACGAAAGTGACACGTATCTATTTAGGAATTAATTGAATAATGAGATTATTTAATTAATAAATATTAATGATTAAATTAATTAAATAATTAGATTATTTAATTATGCGATTAATCATTAAATGGTGGGTGTTAGTTGATATTTGGATTTAGGTGAAGATAAAATAATATAATTATTTTATTTTTACTAAATCAATTATCTAAGTATTTGAATTTAAGTTTGAATTTAAAATACTTATTATCCCTTTTTAATATATTAGATATGAAAAGGATAATTAAAGAAAGGGTTTTTAGTTGAAAATATATATATGATATATTGAATAACTAAAAGTAATACCCGACAAACACACACCAAAGAGAGAAGAGAAACAAAGTGGTGCGGCGGCCAAGAATCAAAAGAAAATATATATATATATATTTTTAAAGCTTTCTTTTTGTGTGGCCTAACCTAAGACATACAAACAACAAGAGTTGTTTTTGTGTGTTCTTCTCTTCTTCTTCCATACAGGTTCTTGAATACCGTGACACGCCCACACGTTTTACCAGTTCCGGGAGATAGCGAGGAAGATCAAGTGGTTCAAATCAGGAGCAGATCGTATTAAAGTGAAGGAGCCTCCTACGTAGGTATGAAGAAAATTGTTTCTTCTCTTCTTGTTTATATGTTTTGATTTCGATTCTTTTTGTTTTACTGTTCCGAAAAATAGATCCTAGGGTCTATCAATCGCAGTATTTCTTTATGAAATAATTAATTTAAAACCTTCCGCTGCGAGATTGGTAAACAGGGGTTCCAACAATTGGTATCAGAGCCAATTTTTCGGAACAGGAGAATCAATTTCGATGCTCCTAAAATGTATGAATGTGTAGGCCCTATTTTAATTGAATGTATGTTTTTTTTAATTGAATGGTTTAATTTTAAAAACATAGTTGATCATTAATTGTATGGTGTCGTGGATTTAGGGTTATTCTTTTTAAAGAGGTTGTAATATTTTTGTAATATTAATCCCGGGATGTAATTTTAATATTTTATATTTATTTTTTCCTGTTGTATTTTCTTTGTTGTATTTTTTCTATTATGTATTTTGTTATAAAATATGTAAGAAGAAATCCGATGAAGAAGACGAATGGTGAAAGTCCGAGATCGGAAACATATGGTACTGTTCATGGAACTGTTCACTGGCAATGTTCATGCGGTACTGTTTAAGGCACTGTTCACTAACATTGTTTATACAGGTACTGTTCACACGGTACTGTTCATGAACACTGTTCACTGGACACAATTTTTGGGCTTTAGGTTTGATTCATGAGATGGGTCATAATTTTTTTTTTATCAAGTTGGACTTGGTTAAAAACCCAAAATAAAGAAGAACCCTAAAGACTTGAAGACCAAGGAATGCCTTGGGTATATTTTGTAATTAGATTCTTATTATTGTAGGTTAAATAATCCACGATACTCGGTCAACTCATGTATGCTTTTAATTATGTGATGATTAAGCATTGCCATGCATACAAATGTCATTTAGACTAGTTGTGCCTACACATAAATATATGTTGATATATCATACATGCATGTTAGCCTATTTTATTATGTGTTTTAGTTATAATGTGATTAAAATGGGCAATACACATAAATGGCTACAGATTAATGAGATTAGTTTTAATAGTTAAAACTTGGTAAATTCTCATTAATTATTTATCAATTTTTTAAGAGTTAAATTAGTTTGACTAATAGGGCCTTTTTAATAATATTAGATTCCTTCGATTAAATCCCTTATTAATGGGCATAATAATGTGTTTAGTTTTAATAGTTAAAACTTGGTAACACATGTTGAATAATTCTAGCCTTAGTATATTGTTTACATAGATTAGAATTATTACTAATAGATTTTTTTTTTTTATTTTTTTAAGAGTTAAAAATCATAATAATTTATTAGTTAATTAGAATTAGATTCTAATAAACAAAGGTTAATGCGCTAGACAACTAGATTGAAGTTAGCCGTTTAATCTTGTATAAATCTAGGTGCATTAACTACTATAGAAATCCCTTATTATAAAATAGTGAGTGGGAGAGGGATATATGACATTATATCCCACGGTCTCCATCATTAGTTCAACACCGTGAGATTCGAGTGGGGCCTCGTGATGGCTTTACTTTCGTCCTCCCTAAGGAGGGTTTTCATAAGAATCAATACCAATGTTGACTTCCTAACGGATAGGATTTCTGAGGGGATTTCGGGATTGACCGACCCTAAGGCGACAATTCACGAGTTAAGCTCAAGAGATTTGAAATGATGGGTTACGCTCACAAGGTATTAATTAAATTGGTTAATTATAAACCTGACTGAAATAAACGATGGTTGAATGTTAGAGGAATAAGAGTTATTCTGGTATAACATTTGATTGAGAATGTCTCGATCCAACATGCAAGAATTTGACTGACCCTAAGGCGGCACTTGCTTGTGGTATGTTGGATTGTCGTGGCGTAGTAACATTTTTAGGGTTGTTCTTGTTCATTAAACATTTTCATGCATCATGTTTAATTTTATGCCGAACATTCACACAAGTTTTGAATGTATGACTGAATGAATTCTTAATTTATGTTTTTTCAGCCATGTCAACTGCACTCTTACAAATCATAGCCAATGAAAAATTAATTGGTGATAACTACACTAAATGGAAACATAATATCAATGCAATTTTGGTCACCAAGGACCTTAAGTTTGTGCTTACGGAGGAATGTCCTCCAACGCCTACTGCCCATGCCGCACAAAGAGTTCGTGAGGCATACAAGAAATGGGTCTCATCTGATGAGAAGGCCCGAATATATCTGTTGGCTAGTATGACAGACGTGCTTGTCACAAAACACGAAGCAATGACTTCCGCATTCGAAATAATGGAGTCATTGCAGGATATGTTTGGGCAACCCTCTGAGCAAAAGCGGCACGAAGCTGTTCGTTCCGCTATGCTCGCTTGTATGAAGGAGGGTACATCAGTTCGGGAACATGTCCTGAACATGATGTCCTACTTCAACACGGCAGAAATCAATGGCGGAGCCATTGATGAACCCAGTCAAGTGAGCATCATACTGACGACTCTTCCGAAGAGTTTCGATTAGTTCAAGAGCAACTATGGGATGAACAAGCTTAGGTTTAGTCTCACAGAGTTGCTCAATGAGCTCTCTACCTTTGAGTCCTTGACTAAGGACAGCAAAGGCAAGACCGGTGAGGCAAATGTTGTCGAACCATCTTCCTCCAATAATAATAAGAGGAAGAGGTCTTCTAGGAAGGCGAAGGGTAAGCCTAAACCTAAGAAAGCCCAGAGCAAAAAGAAAGGCGCCTCCATCGACAAGAGCAAGGGAAAATGTTTCCATTGTGACAAGGTTGGGCACTATAAGAGGAACTGTCCTCAGTATCTAGAGGAGGTAGCCAAGAAGAAGAAAATGAAAGGTAAATATGATTTACTTGTTCTTGAGTCATGTTTAGTGGAAAATGATTCTTCACCTTGGATAGTTGATTCGGGGGCCATTAACCATGTTTGTTTTTCTTTGCAATGGACTGATTCTTGGACATAGCTTGAGGAGGGAGCCTTCTCTATGCGTGTGGGGTTAGGGGATGTCGTGTCGGCACGAGTAGTAGGCGTAATTAGATTGCGTTTTTGTAATAATTTTATATTGTTAGACAATATATTTTTCATTCCTGGATTTACATGGAATTTAATTTCCATTTCTAAGTTGTTAGAACAATTATATTCTGTTTCTTTTGATAATAAATCAGTTATTATTACAAAGAATGGTTTGAATATTTGTTCAGGAATTAATGAAAACTATTTGTATGTGTTAAGACCGTTTATACATACAACACTGCTCAACACCGAAATGTTTAAGGTTGAAAAACCAAAAAGGAAACGACATAAGATTTCTCCAGAAAAATGAAACGTATCTCTAGCATCTAAGGCTTGGTCATATTAACCTTGACCAGATAAATAGACTAGTTAAAAGCGAATCTTTAAGTGAGTTAAAGGTTGGCACCTTACCTGTCTGCGAATCCTGTTTAGAAGGTAAAATGACCAAGAGACCTTTTACTGGAAAAGGGCTTAGAGCTAAAGAACCACTTAAGCTTATACATTAAGACGTCTATGGACTGATGAATGTTAAAGCAAGGGGTGGTTGTGAGTATTATGTTACCTTTATAGATGACTACTCGAGATATGGATATGTCTATCTAATGCAACAGAAGTTGAAAACATTTGAAAAGTTTAAAGAATTCCGCGCTGAAGTTGAGAACCAGTTAGGAAAGACTATCAAGTCTCTACAATCGGATCGTGGAGGTAAGTACTTTGACCAAGAGTTTGAAGACTTTATGGTTGAGTATGGGATAGTATCCCAACTCACAGCTCCTGGTACACCACAACAGAATGGTGTCGCGGAGAGGAGAAATAGAACCCTAATGGAAATGGTGAGATCTATGATTAGTTTCTCATCATTACCAAATTCCTTTTGGGGATATGCGTTACAAACTGCGGCATACATTTTGAATGTAGTGCCATCCAAATCTGTTCCTAAGACTCCCCTAGAGTTGTGGAATGGTCGTAAAGTTAGTTTGCGACATTTTCGTATATTGGGGTGTCTAGCACACGTGCTGAAGAACAGAACTAGAAAGCTAGATCCTAAGTTTATGGTCTGCTTGTTTGTAGGATACTCCAAGGAGACCAGAGGTGGATACTTCTATAGTCCTGAAGATAACAAAGTATTTGTATCGACAAATGCAACGTTTCTTGAGGATAACTATATTAGTGACCATAAACCTCGTTCTAAAATTGTAATGAATGAGTTGGAGCCTAGTGAGACCAGTACTCAGTCAACAAGAGTTGTTGATCCATTAACATCTGAGAGTCAGATGATTCCTATTCAAGATACACTACCACCTAGACGTAGTGAGAGGGTTGTAAGACAGCCTGAACGCTATTTGGGTGTAAGTGAGGGATAAGATGTTATTTCTGCTGATAGTGTGGATGATCCATTGACATTTAAGAATGCAATGGAAGATCCTGATAAAGAGGAATGGCTTAAAGTCATGAATCTTGAGATGGAGTCCATGTACTCTAACTCAGTCTGGGAACTTGTAGACTTACTGGATAGGGTGAAACCCATAGGGTGTAAGTGGATCTACAAGAGAAAGAGAGGAGTAGACGGGAAGGTAGAGACCTTCAAGGCAAGGCTGGTGGCTAAGGGTTATACCTAGAAAGAGGGGGTCGATTATGAAGAGACCTTATCGCCAGTAGCCATGTTTAAGTCTACTCGGATTCTCTTATCCATTGCTACCTATTTAGATTATGAAATTTGGCAAATGGACGTCAAGACTGCATTCTTGAATGGAAATCTTGAAGAGAGCATCTACATGATGCAACCAGAGGGATTCGTGTCTCCAGATCAAGAGCAAAAAGTTTGCAAGTTGCAAAGATCCATTTATGGACTTAAGCAAGCATCTAGATCTTGGAACATAAGGTTTGATGATGTGATCAAAACCTATGGCTTCGAACAAAACGTTGATGAGCCTTGTGTCTACAAGCGCATCATTAACAAGAAGGTAGTTTTCTTAGTTCTTTATGTAGATGATATCCTACTCATTGGGAATAATGTAGGGGTATTATCGGAAGTAAAGTACTGACTGACTAGCCAATTCCAAATGCAAGATTTGGGAGAGGCAAGTTATGTTCTAGGGATCCAACTTATAAGGGATCATAAGAACAAACTCATAGCATTGTCCCAGACATTGTATATCGATAAGATTCTTATGCAATTTTTGATGCCGAACTCCAAGAAAGGTAATTTACCTTCTAGACATGGAGTTCACTTGTCTAAGGAACAATGTCCTAAGACAACTCAAGAAGTTGAGGATATGAGAAGTGTTCCCTATGCGTCAGCAGTAGGTAGTCTCATGTATGCTATGTTATGCATGAGACCAGACAACTGCTTCGCAGTGGGAGTAGTCAGCAGATACCAGTTCAACCTAGGATTGGATAATTGGGTTGCTATCAAGACTATTCTCAAGTATCTTCGGAGAACGAGAAACTATATGCTAGTGTATTCATGACAGGATTTGATCCTGTTAGGATATACGGATTCTGATTTTCAGTCAGACAGGGATTCTAAGAAATCCACGTCTGGATTAGTATTCACCCTTGGTGGTGGAGCCATGTGTGGAGGAGTATTAAGCAATCTTGTATTGCTGATTCCACCATGGAAGCCGAATATGTAACCGCTTATGAAGCTGCTAAAGAGGCTGTTTGGCTACGTAAGTTCTTGAGCGATCTGGAAGTTGTTCCAGATCTGGATAAGCCAATCACACTTTATTGTGATAACAGTGGTGCTGTGGCTAATTCCAAAGAACCAAGAAGCCATAAGAGAGGTAAGCATATAGAGAGAAAGTATCATCTCATCAGAGAGATAGTGCAGAGATGAGATATGATCGTCACCAAGATAGCCTCACAAGATAATCATGTTGATCCATTTACGAAGACCTTACCGGCTAAAGTGTTTGAAGGTCACCTAGAAGGTCTAGGGTTACGAGACATGACTCACATGCTTTAGTGCAAGTGGGAGATTGTTGGGGTTTTTGCCATAAAGCTTGTAATTTGTAAATATGATTTGAACATAAATAAAAGTAGTACATTCATTCATTTTGTGTCATACTTTATATATATAACATGTGCACTTAACATCCAAGATTGCCAGATGTAATTTCGAACTGAGTATATGAGTGTCAAATACAGATGGATGCAGTTTGAAACGAGCAATCTAAAGAGTCCATAGATAGCAAATAAAGCTGGGTACTTTATTTGTGGTTAATCTACAGCTGCGGTCTATTTCGTAATGTACGGTGATCCTATCCTGGATCATTCATATGGAGATATGAGAATGGAGGCACCTTGTATGATGTGATCATATAGGACTGGGCCATGATCTATATGAATCTCTCTCTAAGATCCGTTTAACGATAAGATTCATATATATCAACTAACGATGGCTATATGTCGGTGATCTTAATCCTGAGTGTCTTATCGACTCCTTCAGGTTAGATCGTGGTCTTTGATATACCATGGGTGAGGTCAGAGTTGCATTCCTGATCAATATGCTTCGTATGTTGGGATCGCGGTTTGGCTTGTGGTTGGGAAGGTTTGTACACAATAGTGGAATCCACTCCTTCTTGCGAGAAGTAGATGGTATTTCCCTTAAAGGTTTATTCGAGGCTTGAACAATATGAGCGCTCTCCTAATTTCGTAAGGAATGTAGGATTTATTGTTCATTAGAGAATCAATGGCACTTAAAGGAAAGATATAATTAGAGGGGTAAAACGGACATTATGACCCAGCTCTAATTATGAACTACTTGTGGAGGATTATACCATATGTAATAGCTATATCGATGGACACCGAAAGTTATTGGTTTGTGTAAAAACGTCTACAGTTGAGAGAGTGCAGCTTCGGGGTTTTTAGTGGAATAACACCGAAGTTAATAATCATGAAATATTAATTAAAGAGTTTAATTAATTATTTCTAAGGATTATTGGAGCTCAAAATACTGTGGGTCCATTAGGTCCCCTTGCTAGCTCGATAGATTTAGGTAACAAGGGTCACGGTTAATTAATTGGATTGTCCGATTAATTGTGTTACGAAAGTGGCACGTATATATATTTGGGAATTAATTGAATAATAAGATTATTTAATTAATAAATATTAATGATTAAATTAATTAAATAATTAGATTATTTAATTATGCGATTAATCATTAAATGGAGGGTGTTAGTTGATATTTGGATTTAGGTGAAGATAAAATAATATAATTATTTTATTTTTACTAAATCAATTATCTAAGTATTTGAATTTAAGTTTGAATTTAAAATACTTATTATCCCTTTTTAATATATTAGATATATTTGAAAAGGATAATTAAAGAAAGGGTTTTTAGTTGAAAATATATATATGATATATTGAATATCTAAAAGTAATACATGACAAACACACACCAAAGAGAGAAGAGAAACAAAGTGGTGCGGCGGCCAAGAATCAAAAGAATATATATATATATTTAAAAGCTTTCTTTTTGTGTGGCCTAACCTAAGACATACAAACAACAAGAGTTGTTTTTGTGTGTTCTTCTCTTCTTCTTCCATACAGGTTCCTGAATACCGTGACGTGTGGTCAAGTGGTTCAAATCAGGAGCAGATCGTATTAAAGTGAAGAAGCCTCCTACGTAAGTATGAAGAAAATTGTTTCTTCTCTTCTTGTTTATATGTTATGATTTCGATTCTTTTTGTTTTACTATTCCAAAAAATAGATCCTAGGGTTTAGCAATCGCAGTATTTCTTTATGAAATAATTAATTTAAAACCTTCCGCTGCGTGATTGGTAAACCGGGGTCCCAACAGTTGAACCCGAAGAAGCTAAAGGAATTTTAAAAGATATGCATAGCAGAAGCTGTGGAAATCACACATGAGGCATCAGCTTAGCCAACAAAACATTAAGGCAGGGATTCTACTGGCCAATGTTATTCACCGATGCAAAAATAATAGCGGCAAGATGCGAAGCATGTCAGAAAGTTGCAAACAACATTCGCCAGCCGCCTGAACGCCTGTACAGTATCACCTCCCCTTGGCCATTCGCCATGTGGGGAATCGACATAAACGGCCCAATGCCCACAGCAACCAGAGGGTGCAAAACACGACATTGTGGTGGTGGATTATTTCACAAAATTGGTAGAAGCCGAACCGCTGGTGCACATAACAGAAGCAAATACTACCAGCTTCATGAAGAAAAACATATTGTACAGATTTAGGATACCAAACACCATCATTACTGACAACAGAACACAATTCGACAACAAAAAATTCAGGGAGTTGTGCAAAAAATATGGGATGAATAACTACTACGCATCTCTGACCCATCTGCAGATAAATGGGCAAACTAAAGCAGTGAACAAAATCAATAAGCATAACTTGAAAAGGGAAGTTGGGTAGAGAAGTTACCACAAGTGCTATGGGCATATTGGACCACAGAAAGGAATTCAACAAGTGAGACACCTTATTCAATGGCGTTCGGAGCTGAAGCCGTTATCCTGGTAGAAACGGCATTCTCCTCGCCAAGAGTACAACTTTTTCAACCAGAACTCAACATTGACATGCTAAAATACGGTCTGGATGAGCTAGAAGAATGAAGGGAACACGCCCAAATAAGGAATACCGCCTATCAACAAAGGGCAGCCAGGTATTACAACTCACATGTGCAGGTCAGGAGGTTCGCACTCGGAGACCTAGTACTAAAAAGAGTGACCCTAGGAACCAAAGACAAAGCTGCAGGGTCGCTCGCAGAAAAATGGGAAGGGCCATACCACATTACAGGCATAGCTAGGCATGGAGCATATTGCATCGCTCGAGCAGGAGCCGGCGAGCTCCCTTAACCATGCAACGCACAATATCTGAAGATTTACTACCCTTGATTCCTTCTTCCTTAAAAGTCATTTGTTTTTCCCTTTTTAGAATTTTCTTTTCAGTATTTTCTATTCTTAAATGTTATCGAGATTGCAGGAGACATTCAATAAAAAGTAATTTATTGCTAAAAGTTCATGCCTTCATGAAACAAAGTCACAACCAAGGAAGCCACTCACAATTGCACAAGAGAGTAACCAACTATGGAAGTTACTCGCCGTTGCACAAGAGTTTAAACAGCTATGGAAGCTACACGCTGTTACACAAAAATGAGTTTAAAACTCTCAACAACATAAAAGAAGGTGAACGGGGTGCTTCCCAACCATAGCAGGCTAAAGATGAATACGTCACAATAGCTTGAGAAAAGTAAAAAAAAAATGCTACAAGACCAATTGGCCTTCACCACCATTGGCCAAGCATGACCCTTCGAAATGCAAAATGAGGCATTCGACGAAAAGCATTTGGAAATACATTCCAAAAGAACGTTGGGGGTCGAATGAGTTAGCATTACAAAAAAGAAAAGCAAAAGCGGGAGACGTCCCAACAGTTTGCTTAAAGAAACTTGGTGTATGGTAGGATACGTCTTGACAAACACTGAGTAAGCCAAAAACTCAGCAATGGTAGCTAAATAATAAAAGGACTTTGAGCCTAAACTAAAAATTCAGCAATGGTAGTTGAACAAAAGGAAAGGCGTTAAGCCTAAGCAAAAAACTCAGCAGCAATGATTGAAAAATTACAAGTAAAATTAAGTGTCTAAATCAAGAAGTCAATCACAGCAAGCTGAACAGGTAAAACAGTAAATTATATAAATGTTAACATTTACAGGTGAATATAAACTATAAAAATAAAAATGTACATCTCAAGCACCTACCGGAGTAGCACCCCTACTGTCCTCTTCATCGTCAATCTCATCCTCTGAAGGTTAAGCTATCTCCTCGTCCCCCTCTGGCATGAAAGGCCTATAATCCCAGTCAGAAACATGATCTAAATCAGGTTCATCGCCGGAACTAGTAAGACTACCCTTCTTGCCAGAATAATAAGTATTGAACGCACGTTTGGTGGGGACTTCCAAATGCATCGAATGAGGCTCGGTCCTTGTGTAACGGCAGTGGGCTTTCCATCGCTTTATCTGCTCCTTAATCGAACCCACCGCTTTGTCTATAAGCAGCTGAAGGGATTTGTCAAAACACCTCAGGGTCTTCTCATTTGAATAATCCTTCATTTCAAAGAACTTCTTCGATTGCCTCCTGCCGCGCTCAAATTCATGCAAAAGAAGCACGTCGTAAGTAGGAGACCTCTTAAACCGAACCACCGCTTGGACTTCTTGCTCGGCCTTCAGATCCCCATAGACGGCCTCTCTCAAAGATAACTGATTATGCAGGTCTCTCAACTTTCGCTTAGCCTTTTCCCTGGCTTCTTTGGCCAACCTTTCTGCCTCCATGCACGCAGCAAGCGAGTCCTGGCTAAAAGATAATTACTCCCTTAGCGCCCGAATTTCCTATTCAGCCGCAGATAACTTTTCCTCGGCAGCCAATTGGGCAGCCAAGAACCCATCAGCAGACTCCCTCAATTGAGTGATCTACTACAAGCAAGACTCTTCCACGCTGAACTTATCAGCCACCGAGCAAGATACCTGCTCACGTAGGCGTCTGTTTTTAGAAGAGACCGTATTCCCACGCCTATAGTTAACAGCCATCTCGGACATCATCTGGATAAAACACAAGAGTTAGAAGATAAAAGAGAGGAGTACAACAAATGGTGAAAGAAAACTGAAAAGGCTTACTAAAGAATGACAGTCAAAGAAGAATTCCATTTTCTTGCTACACGACTTGTCCTTCACATGCTCCCAACCTTTACCAATATAAACGTCGTGATGGATCAAGTGTGACAAAATTTCAATGGCAGAGAAATTCAAAAGATAAACGAAACCGGATGTTCCACCGGCCTCAGTTGAACTTGCAGGGGGTTCATCACGAGCGACCCCCAAATTTGTAGCAGGCACAGGCATCCCTGGCTAGTTTAACGGCCCTGGCTGACCAGTCTGACTAGCGACATCTTGCTCACCTATAGTTTCTGAATGAAGAGCTGGCCTTAGTGAGGCAGAAGTAGAAACAATTGGCTCATTAGCATCCTCAAGGTGCGGAGCAGGAACAACAACAGTTACCCCTTCGGTGGGAACCTCTGCAATGGTGTTCCCTAATGGAACAGTTTCGGCGAGTACAGGTTCACCAGCGCCTTCCTCATCTAATGAAACCACATACTGAACGACCCTTGAAGCTCGTTTGGGTGGCCGAACAGTGTGATCATGAGTACTTTTAGCTGGGCGTTTTCCCCCTACTAGCCCTAGGGTTCATGTCACTAGTAGGATCTGCTGGAGTCTCAAGGACATTCGCGTCAAAAATAGGAATGTCATCACGAACCCCCGTGACACTTGCCTTTTCTTTACCTTTACGGCTGGGGGTGCTCCTCACGGTAACTTTCTAGTGCACATGAAGCTGGCCAGGATAATCATCTCTTCCAAGGCCATCGCTAATGTCATCGCTACCTTAGGAGTCGTCACCATCCGGAGCAGCGATTCCCTCATTTGCCAAATCAGCAGCTTGCCTTTAACTGGCAGCAGCGAAATTCTTCACAGCCCGGGCTTGTACATCGCAAACCACATCAACATCACTCACTACGAGAGAAGGCAAGATGTTATTAACAAATCAACAACAAAGTAATAACATTAAGAGAACTGCAGTATAACTCACAGTGAGGAAGCCTGGAGAGTAAACGCGGAAAAATCCGCTGAGTGATCATTTTCTCTTCGTCCAAGAGAAATGGCTCACCCCTTTCAAGCAAAGGAAGAACAGAGGCAGCCATAAGATGAGAAATATCATCATCCAACAGAGCAAGCATCATCTTCGACCAAGAGTCAGGAGAGGTAAAGTGCCTGGAGACCCTTCTCGTCGAGAGATTCCGGTGAACGCTGGTAGGCACATCTCTACCCCACGCACCACTTACAAAAAAACCATCTATTCTTCCACCTTTTGTTCGAAGTGGGGAAACCCCAAATAAAACCCTTCTTCTTCTCATCACTGGAGATTTCCACCTTCCCCGGATTCATCGCACCCTCGGGAATCCAGTTCTCCACGGTAAAGGAAAGAAGGAAATAAGTACCACCGTGACCCAATTGCCTCAGTGTGTAAAGATGGTGAATCTCACGGGGGGTAGAAGGCCCATAACCCTTCACCTTCCTTATCAGACATAGGCATATCAAGATTCTGTAACTATTTGGAGCGAGCTGAGCAGGTTCAAGCTTAGCATCCGCCAGAAATTTGGCAATAAATGACTGAAAGGGAAGGGTTACCCCACAACCAAGCATCGAGCCATAAATGGCAACGTCGCTTTGCGGAGGATTCCAAGCAGGTTGAAAGTATACAAACGTAGTTAAATTGCTTAAGGCATACCTAGAGGGGGGGTGAATAGGTTTTTACACCTTTTTTTCAATCCCTTGAACAAACTTTCGTTTGTCCCTCAAGGTAGCCTTACACACAACAAAATAAACCAAGAAAGACATACATAGACAATATGAGAATATAATCATGTGAATAAGGTCTATGTATATCACCTAGTTGTGTGAGGTATAATAACAAATAAACACAACAACAAAGAATACTTTTATTTCAATAGATGTTCAATGAGTTACAAGAGTGATCAAATATCACTATACAAAAATTACAATATACAAAAGAATCATATATACAAAAAAAAAAATGATCAAAAGAATGAATCCACAAATCACACTTTACAAATACTTTCTTCACTATACATCACAAGTGAATAATATGAAACAAGATAATAACATACACAAATAAAATATAAAAGATAGAGATAGGAAGAATTAACACAAGAGATTTTTTAACGTGGTAAAACCTACAAGGAGGAAACATCCATGGGTTGAAATACGACCATTAGGGTACTATATATATTGGATGATAAAAATAGAGAATCCACAAAGTGACCAATCTTTAGCTCACCCAATCTAGTGGAGTCTAAGTCTACCCAACCCTATTGGAAAGTATGAAATCCCTCAATGATGCGGAACCACCATATATTGGACAACACACAAAACCAACATCGATGGAAGATTAGAAATTCCTCAAGAGTGCATACACCTCCCGTGTACCCCGCTCTTTTGGAGTCTATGTCTAACCATACACCTAGGCCTACCAATATAATAGCCAACTCCCTATCCAAGGCACTCATGCCTCTAGGGAGCCTCCCATGCATGACTATCTGAGTCCTCCCGACTCTAGCCATGACTTCTTGCTTGCCTATCCGAGTCACCCCGACTCTAACCAAGACTTCATGCCTTTTACAAGGACTTCGTAGTGTGATCATGTGAATGCAAATGATGCAAACAACCAATTCAACATAGAACATGTGATCAATACATTCCATGGTACAAATAGACCTAAACATGTGATATCACAAGTAATAAAAGTCTAGATGCAAAATACAAGAATAAAACCTAAAGCATGTGTAAACACCAAACACATAAAGCTCAAAGTCTCATTCACACATACAACACTTGAACAATATATATTCATGAAGTACAAGTTCAAGATGTTATAAACATAAAACAAAATGCTAGCGACATGAGATCAAATCAATCAATATTCTAGCCAAAAATATAGAGCAAGGATTTAAGATGTAAATCAATTAAATCCTAGATAGCTCTAAAACACATACAAGTACAATAATCCTAGATTTCATCAATCAAAGGATCAAATCAAATCTCAAGGTCATTTATCACAAAATTGATTCAATCAAGTCACAAACAACCTAAGATATCATCCTAATCACAATACAACACACAAACATGTGAAAAACCTAGAATCAAGAAAACTAGATCACATTTGTCTCTAAATAGACTTTTGATTAGGATTGATTATGAAGCTATCTTTCTCAATAGCATTCACCAAACATACAAGTATATATAGAAGAAGAAACCCCAAGCAAATTGAAGGTTATAAAAGAAGAAATCCCAAAGATAAGACCAATACCTTGGATTCACGAGCTGGTTAGGTTTTCTGTGTAGAACCACCAGAAAAATCGATCAAACAGCTTCCAAACCACTGAAAAAGGTAGAGGACTTGATTACGAACAATCTCCAACTTGAATCACTCAATTCTGACTTTGTATGAAGAAGTTATGGTGTTTTGAATGTGAGAAAATTGGAGAGAAAAATTCTGACGGGATTTGCAATTTTTCTTCTTGAAACAAAATTGGAGAGAATAGAGGGAATTTAAAAGGAGGAGAGAGAGAGATTTTTTGGGCCAATCAGAAGTGGCCATGTCACATATGCCTATGGGGGGTGCGTGGGCCACACAGGACCAGAGAGGTCCTCTGGCCGTGGGTCCCACGGCTCCCACACAGCTTGGGCAATGTGGCCTTTGGCCACGCTCTCCTCTAGCGCGCTCCCTCACGTTCTTCAGCCATATCTTGGGCATCAGAACTCCGATTTCAAATCTATTTTCGGATTATGAACTGTGACTGCCTCACGCACGACGATGATGACTATACAACTTTGAAAAATAGTTGAGAAATCATCTCAGAAAACGATGATGAAGTCAACTCAACGAATGAGAATGAAAAGTAGCATAGCTACATCGTTTGGACTCGAAACTAAGTGAACGAGTAACCAAAATGACTGAAACTCAATAAGGAATCATAATAGAGCATATCCAAGTCCAAATAAAAAAATACGGAAACATACAAACACAAAGACACACACATATGCTATTTCCTAGACATAGTCCTAGAACATGCAATAAGCAAAGTTTGTCAAGATAGTATAAATGCATGAGCATATATTATCAAGTGTGTGAAAGTGATATATAAATGACATTTAACCATGAAGGAACACACAAGGAAGCCATGTGTGTGTGTGTGCCTAGCCTTGTAAGAGATATGAGGTCTTATATTACCTTTGATGATCAATGAAGCACATATCTCTTTGAAGCCGGCATCTTGCATGAATTATGGCTAAGACTTTCTTCGTCTTCTTAAATCTTCAACATATGGACCATTAAACATTACAAAAGAAACACGTTTTGATATGGAATACATGCCAACACAAACTATAAACCTAACACGGCTCTATCACCGGGCAATAACAAATTAACAGTATCAAGTAGGTTGAATCAACTCTTATATTTTCGGAGCTCTTGTTCACCGACTGCATTCACCTCACTATCAAAGGCACTTGGACACTCAAACAAGAAATGTAGTCTGTCATTCTGATGATCTTCGACATCGGAGTCAACAATTGTCTGAGCATCCCGCAAAGATTCTCGGGGAACCTTGGGAGCCTTCCGCCTACTACCGCTTGGTTTCGAAGACCTGGTCATCTTAGTTGAATCGCTACCAAAAGAAGAAGATGGAGAGATGTCAGGAGCACTGGTTTCCTGAACATAAGGTATATAAAAAGAAATTGGAACGAGACCACTCGGGTGAAAATTACATATCAACATTTCAATTTTATCTGTGGAATCTTTATCGCCCAATTCTAGGGCCCGCATCATTTGATTAAAAAGTAAAGAACGCATAGGGGGATCCATGGAAACTCACCAGAAAAACCTTAAAAATGGAGGGTATGCGGAAGATCTATGGGAGTAAACGAGGAAGCGTGGCCGAGTTCGTTAAGCCTTATGCAACCTGTAAGGTTCCCATTTGTTGATTGGCTCATTTCGTGGACAAACCACATGTTGGGGGTTCTTTGTAAGGGTAGCCTAGGTATCGATGTTATTGCTCAAGCCCTTTGAAGACCTCATCTTGATAAGCACCGAAGGTAAATTTCTATGTGCTTATTTTTCTTTAAAGAGATTAGTTGCACACACACACTTAACATACATTGCATATGTGTGCATTCTCTTCACTTGTCACATTTCACACTTGCACTTATGTGTTATATTTTGTTGTGTGTAATTGTGTCTTGTTGTCTTGTAATTCATTTCCCGATAGTTTTTGGAAACGTCTGTGCATGCACTAGAATGTGCTTGGTTTAGCGCGAGGACCGCCTACAGAGAATGCCCTTGGCTTCTCCTTGGTTTTCACCATTATTGGTGATCGGCGGTTATGATCGGCGGTTATGATCGGCGGCCTGGCCGCCGAATGAAACCACCGTTTGCTTCCAGTAGTGTATGGAGCAATTCTACGGTTATGATAGGTGGTCTCGACAGCCGTTCGAAACCGCCGTTCAAGACCTGATTGATTTTTTCTCTCGACCTAATTCGGCGGTTGAAACGGCGGTCACGTTCGAAATCGCCGTTTTCATACCTGATTGATTTTTAATCTTAGGTTTGATTCGGCGGTTGGATCGGCGGTCACAAAACCACCGAATGAAACCGCCGTTGGTCCCCTGTTCCTCTCGGGCCAATTCAACGGTTATTATCGGCGGCCTGACCGCCGATTGAAACCGCCGATCGATGCGTTTCAGGGGCAAACTTGTCTTTTCACATGCTCTGTTTTTCATGCCTATAAATACATCACTTTCTCTTGTTCTGAATGTGACTATTTAATCATTAAGAACCCTACTTTAAAAAGAGAGATTTTTAAGAGAGAAAGCAATCAAGTTTGCTCATCAAACACTCAAACCAAAATCCATTTGCATCAAAGTTCATCTAGCATTCTCTAGCATATCTAGGATGCTTGCTTGCATGGGTCTTTCATCATCACACTTGCTTTGGTAAGTTTTTCACTATTATCATACATAATTAGTGTTTAATTATTATGGCATCTCTTTTATTACTTGATTGTTCTTAGATTATATTATAATATTCAAGATAGAGATTGTTGTGTTGATTTGATTGAGTGTTGTTTTTATGATAGATATCTAGGTTTCTCTAATCTATGATTATCTATGCTAATTGACATGTCATTTAGCTTTAATATCTAGGATTGTTTTTAATTGCATATTCATCATCTTAGATAAGCATATAGGGTTTCCCTTGCTCTATGTTGCATTTGGATATTCATATATTCACTTAGGGTGTTAATCTCTTTTTAGAGAATTAAGTCTTGTGTTGTGACCGGGATTAGGTTGCTTAATTCGCAAGCAATCGGACTAGGTTCACTCATACCGGGATTAGGTAGGTGTGTGATTACTTCCGGGATTAGGTTGTAATCGTTTACACATTTAGTGGATTCGAGGTTCGAGTGTGGCTTACTTACTAGCCCATGGTTTTTCCCGTGAGGGTTTCCACGTAAAAATCAAGTGTTATTTAATTTCCGTATTTTATACTTGATTTATTGCTTTATCTATTTAGGGGTAATTTCGTAATTTGGACTAACACAAAAATTGGGTAAAAAGCTTAAAATCTATTCACCCCCCCCCCCCCCCCCCCCTCTAGATAGTTTATACACACCGTGCTATAATTTGTTTCACAACCGAAAGTGGAAAAACGGGGAGAAGATTACTACAGATTTTAGTGTAAGAGAAAATGAAAGCTCAATGGAGATGTCAGAGTTTAAGAAGGCAATGGAATGGTTCTGCTTTAAGAGGAGTAATGAAGATTAATGGAGATATTAGAATTTGAGAGGGCAATGGAACATTTTTGCTTTAAAAGAGGAGAGTTCAAAATTTGAAAAGAGAAGTTAATAGAGTGAACCACATGTGTGCGAAGCAGTGACGAAGCTGCCCACCAGAAGAAAGACACGTGGAGTCTTGGGGAACACCCAGCAGTCACAGCGTCGTTTCACCGCGTCTAATCAATTACAAGTTTTTCAAAATTCTATGGTTGAAAATGAAAGCTTACTAAGGAAGACTTAGATGCTGATGCTGACGCAGAAACGTGTCTAAAAAAAAAGGGGTAAGGGGGAAAGAGTCTTCAAAAGAATCTTTCAAGAAAAGCCGAACGTGAAAATAAATACCGCTCGCAGAAAGAGGAACTGGAAGACCAAGTCATACGTTCAGCTCAAGATATTTATAAGGGTATTGTTGTATGTAAATATTCAACTAAAAGACACGTCAGCAAAACAAACAAGAGAAACTAGAAAGGGAACTGCCACGTTATCTCTACATTAGTCAAACGAAAGAAGCATTGACCATGCGACACGTCAAGCCATGTCACTAAGGTCGGAAAAGATCAAAAACGTACTCGCCAAACACCCTGCCCAGGTGAAAGAATCATGTTCGCCAATATCCTTACTCGGCCCAGACCTACTCGACCAATACGAAAAAAGTAGCCTTATTTCAGCATACCTCCTGCAGCAAGGATTCACCCAAACATAAGGCCCAACAAAAAGTGTTACACTTCAAAAGAGACATAACCTTATCTCCTCCTAGAGAAGTCAAAACAGGAAACAAATCCTAATCTGTTCACCATGTCAGACTCCTAACACAAATCAGATTGGGGACTCCACCACTAACACGACATAAGCAAGGAGAAACCCTAGCTAGCACAATATAAATAGGACTACGTGCTCTACGAAAAGGGGGTTTGAAATCTTGAGAGAGAATAGAGCAATTGTATGGGAGATTTGAATGTGTAACGCTATGATAAGTCATAACATTATTTTTCTGCCCTCAAGGGCACTGTGGTTTTTTCTCATTCAAGGGTTTTCCACGTAAAACTTGTGTCTCGCATGCATTGATTTATTTTCTGTTTTTCATTTAATTTGATATTGTTGTTGAACTGTGGCAATCCAGAATTCACCATCAACAACACAGTTGCTAGATCACGGGACATAGCTAGGAAGGCTTAGTGGTAAAGGATCGAAAAGAAAACGAAGGAGTGTTCTTCAAAGGTATGAAAACAAATCTTTTCCTCATATTCGTGTATATACAAAAGGTCCCAAGAAGATGATAGAAAATTTTTAAAACCTATCTTTCTTATTTATATTGATTATTATCTAACTATTTTTCCGTTGCTCGACTTACAAAAGTACCTTACATGCTCATTCCACCAGTGTGGGATAACTTTAGTGTCTTCTATAAACTCAAAAGAGGTACTTAGATAAGATTCAAGCTCGGAATACGTGGTGGAGCTTGATGAAAAAGAACCTCACAATTTTTTTATTTTTTTGGATAACAGATTATACCCTAAACTCATAAATCCGGAGGATGATGAGGAATGATATACATTTTGAGTTTGTTGAACATCTATGTTCGGTGATGGACCATAAACTCTAAGATATTTGATCAGTCTAATTCTATGCTTTTATTTCGCCCGTTTTTCCTATGTTTTGCTTGTTTCTTGAGTCCTTTTGGTGGGTTGATGTGTTTGTTGAGCCTTTGTAGGTCGCTTTCCATTGAGGTATTGATCGGATTTTATTTGGGAGAAGATGGAGTCAAAAGATGAAGAAATAGGCTAAAAGTGTGAATTACCGCGGCCCATGCCGCTCAGCATGCAAGTGCACCACCAGCGGTGAGTAGGCGGACGGCAAAGGCTGATTTACCGCGGCCCATGCCGCTCAGCATGCAAGCTCCTACCCAGCGACCTACCCAGCGAGCCAGAACAGTGTGTGGCCGCTTGAATTACCGCTGCCCATGCAAGTGCCTCTCCAGCGGCACGGTCAGCGGTCCTCCGCATTCTTCGTTTCTCAGGACAGGGCAGAAGACCTAATGAAAAAAGAAAAATATAAGAGGCCGACTGGGGGAATAAAAGAAGACAGAAAACACACGAGGATTTCATTCATTCTACCAGAAGTTCCATCATTTGAAGATTATTGGAATCAAGAAGACGACGGAGACTTCAAGACAAGAGCATCTCACCATTATGGGTTTTCTCTTCTTCTCTTCTATGTTCTTGTTCTCTCCATTGATGTGTAACTAAACCTCTAACTAGGGGATTGATGTAACTGATTTTGGATAACTCTATGTGAACAATTAGTCTATCTTTTGTTAATCAATTGGGTTTCGTTTTGTTTATTGAATTAATTGCTCTATTCTACTTTCTCTGATTATGTTGTGACCGCAAGTGATTTGAGTTTTGTAGTTTAGTTTATCTATGAGATTAGGGTTTAGGTGTGGATGACCGTTCCATTTAAATCTGAATCAAAAGCTTAATAAACAAGAAAATTGATATATGCATGACCGTGCTATGTTAATTTGGCTTAGAGTTTTGTGTAAAATATGGGTTTTGACAATTGCTCATTACATGACCGTGTGTGAGTAATAGGAAGAACCCTAGATCATTATTCTGTATTCGTTGCATGACCGTGTGCGAGTATTGGAAAGGATCTTTGAACCTAATTGAATTATCTTGAAAACAAGCCCGTAAACTAGATTGAAGTGTTTAACGAGACTAAGGGTGAGCATTGAGTGTCTAAGAAAGGTGCATCGATTCCCAAATACTTCTCTCCATATATTCATCCCTTGTGTGATTTTTGATTTGATTTGATTTGATTTTAGTCTTTAGTTCAAGTAGTCATAATTTAGGTTAATTTTTAGGATTAAACAACTTCCAAAGAATAGCATTATGCAATTTAGTTTTTTCGCATTTAGAGTAAATCCTTACTAGATTAATTGGCTTTGACCGATAGAATCGCCGATCCCAGTGAACGAACTTTCTTAGTAAATTGAACACAGATTTTACTGCATCAATATTCAACATATAACTCATACAATAATGGCTTAATTCTATCACAACACATATCAACATCATAATCTATTTTTAAAGTTCATAATAAGTAGTTAGATATTCAAACAAATTTTTTAATCTACAACGTGAATCAAAACACATGGCAATCAAATAAATCTTTAGAAACTCCTTATAATGGTGTAACCATTTTTCCTTCATAGTTATAACAGACTCCAGTAATTGTGGGTCGGATGCACAATGAGCAAAGGCACCAACAATATTAAGACTCTCAATACTAAATATATTAGTTGTAGGAAAATAAACACCAGATAAATTGTTAGTAGCATTATTAAAGACTTTTAACAAATCACAAACTTGTTACAAGCATCCCAATGACTTGGATAAAGATTAATGTCACTAACATTATATTGAATAAAAGTACTAATAAATCCCTATAATCATAACTTCTAACAAGCAATTTATAAGTAGAATTCCAACGAGTTGGAACATCACAAGGAAATCTAACGATACGTCTACCATTTTGTTTACAATATGTTGCTCATGTTTTCATTGTAGAAGGATGTTTCCACAAAAAATAGAGGGCATCTTTAATAGGTTGAATAAACTGTTGAAGAGTTTGTAATCCTTTTTTAACACATGACTTTAAAGTATGGCATGCACATCTTTGATGAAAAAATTTACCACCAAGATAAGGTTTGTATAAATCAATTAAAGAAGGAATAGCAGCGATATTGCTAGAAGCATTATCAAAACAAATTGCAAAAATTTTGTTTTTAATTTTATACTCTACAAAAATAATTCTTAATTGTCTAAAAATATTAGCAGCAATGTATGCATCATCAAAAACTCTAAATGTAAGAATTCTTTTTTGGATAGTCCATGCATTATCCATATAATGGCAAGTGACACCCAAGTATGAATATATTCGCCAATGGTCACTCCATATGTCGGCACATACGGAAACACGACCATTATATTTTTCAAAATATTTTTCCAACTTTATTTTTTCTTTGTCATAAATCTTTTCAAGTGTTTCTGTGAGTGTGGCTCTAGGAACATAACATGCAGCAGGATTTAATGCTCGTTGACAATAATTAAGAAAACCAACATTTTCACCAAAACTAAATGGTAAGTGTTCTACTACAACCATTCTAGCTAATTCTTCCCTATTTTTTTCATCACTGTATTTAAATAATTGTTGGTTAAGGGTAGTGTACTTGGGAATTTGGATTTGTGTACTCGATCTGGCATGTGCGTCTAGATGTTTGTTCGTTATATGCTTTTGATATGAGTCATATCCTCCAGATTTGTGCCACTTAAATACTTTTTTTGTAGTAATTGCAAACCACTATAGTGCTTCCATCTTCTTGCGTAACTTTTTTCATATTTAGTACGAAGAGATCAGATTTGGCCTGCTTTTTTAACTTCACTTCCGTATGTGGATCAAATTCAAAATCTGGAGGGGGATCAAGCATATATTATTATTGGCTTGTCAAATGGGGGGGTTGCAATTGGGATCTGGTTCAGAAATTGTTAGAGGGGGATGAGATTGAGGAGAGTTTAGCCCTAGGTATTCAGCATAGACTTGGTGTTGTAGATACTCGTGATAGGCGGTGTCGTCATAACCGAGATTATCCATCATACGACCCTTACCTTTCATCAAAATGGAAGGCTTATGACCGTCACCACTTCCACTTGCCATTTACAAAATTGAATTGTAAAATTCCTTGAACAAAAAATGTTAAAAAAAATTGATGGAAATAAAGGGTTGGAAATAAATTTGGGAGAGAATTGGAAACTTAGTAGTTAGTAATTGCAAATAAATGAAATTGGAAACTTAGTAATTGACTAATTGCAAATTAAATAAATTGGAAATAAGATAAATTGTAAAAAAATAAATAAATAAATAAATATTAATAACTTAGTAATTGAGAGGGAATTGAAAACTTGAAGAGTTTAGAGAATTGAGAATTAGAGAGAATTGGGAGGAAATTGGAGTGGGGAATGGATATTTATAGAAAAGAAAAAGAAAAGTGAACTGTTGTGTTCAAGTGGTTCAACCCATTTTTTTTATAATAAAAAAATTGTTGGAACCGCCGGTTCGAACCAGGCAGTTTCTTAAAAATTGGAACCGGAACTGGAATCGGAAGCGCCCTGGTATCGGTTCTAGTTCCGGTTCGGTTCGCCGGTTTGAACCTAACCGGCACCATGTCTAATTTTGATTATGATTTAATAGTTTTTATTCAAATATTATATTATATTTTTTGATATAAATTATTTTAAAATTTATTGGAATATGACATGACATATATATATATATATATATATATCATAAATTCTAGGTTTTTTAAGAATGAAGAGGACTTGAACCCACAACCTTGTGGTTCCGGTGTGAAACGTATACCATCAGATCAACCTCATCTTGTCGGATAGCGATAATAGTAATGACTTGAGGATTTGAGGTTAAGGGTAGAATATTCTTTTATCTATAATTAAAATAATAAAAGAATATTCTACCCTCAACCTCACGCCCTCAAGTCATTATTATTGTAGCTATCGGACGAGATGAGGTTGGTTTGGTTAGTAAACTCTTTACACTGGAACCACGAGGTTATATGTTTGAGTCCTCTCCTTTTTTTAAAAATCCTAAATATATATAATAGTGTAATTGTACTTTTAAAAAAATTAATAATAATACTATCACTATCCTCCAACACGTACGTTGAAAGATATTTCAGCAAAATTGTCAAGTATTATTCGGTTTCGAGGCAAGTAGACAAGTGAGAGCAGGTAACTCGAGCCCATGTGGGTGAGACGGATTTGGATTTTCTACTAATATAATCTTTTTCCTGACCTTTTTAAAGCATGTGATTGGTTGTCGTTAAATTGGTTGTGGAAACCAATCATATCTTAACCATACATTTATTGCAATGCTTATGTGTCATGAGATTAGGTGAGGTCAGTAAAAAGATCAGATCAATAGAGAATCCAAATTCGGGTGAGACTTGTAAAGTTGTAAGACAACGTTGGAAGAAGTTAAAATCCACTTAAATGAAAGGAACTCGGATGGAAACTTGGTCTATGTTCGTTGGCCACGTTATTATAATAGTAGAGTCTTGATAATGACAAGACAAATCCAACCATAGATACAAACATTCATGCAATCCAATGGATACCAATTCCCCAATGCCTTTTTTTTATAATTACCAAACTACTGTTATTTTTTATAATTATTTTGATTTTTCGTCTGAAAACTGAACAATGTTGAATTGTACTGAAGACTGAACAGTGACTAAAAACTGAAACTGAAAAACATGTTTGTTTTTTTGTTTTTTCACTGAAAACCGAATATAAATGATAAATTGTTTGTTTTTTTTTTTTTTTAAGTTACAAATATCTTAAAATAAATACTTTTACATATATACCCTTTCAACTATTATTTGTTATATATTTATATTTTAATATATTAAATCTAACTAAAACAGTAATTTAATAATAAAATAACAAATTTATATTAAAAAAAATTACCATATAAAATATAACCCTTAGAGCATAAAAATTGAACAAGTTAATTGAAGTTTAGTTTAAGAAATAACAATAGATTAGAATCGGCCACTAATAATCTATATTTATGTTATATATGTGGAATAATAATATAATAACAAATTTATAATGAAATCTATATGCTCTATCAATTTTTATTTTATTTTTTATTTTGAAAGTGGCTACTAAAGTTTTTTAATTACTGAGAAGAAAAAAAAATATTAATATGGTTAAGAGGTGTGAGAGAAGAGAAAACTGGAAATCAATAAGATTTGTAAGGATAAATTTGGAAGTAATAAATTAATATATATTTTCAGTTATTTTTCATTAAATGAAAAATGATAAAAATTCACTTTTTTATAAATAAATAATTATTTTAAGAGCTCGGTTTTACGACTTAAAAAAGCAAACGAAATAATTTAATGACACGCATTAAGTGTTCGGTGAAAAAAATCAAACAGACCCTAAGTAATTTCAACTAAGACAATACGAGATTGAACCGGTGGTATGTCCCTCAAACCTAGGTCAAGTCAACTAGGGCAGGCCCGGGGGGGGGAGTGGTGTGGGCCTCAAATACATGATCTAAGTTCTTGTTATGAGTTTTTGTTATGGGTTTTTCATGTTTGTTATGGGTTAAATTGTAAAAACAAAATGAGCCCAAAAAAGGCCATATTATTTGTTTTAAATTAGAAAAGCCCAATTCCTTTTTTTCTCATACAAAACCCAATTTGTTAGGGTTTCATACTTTCCTTATCAGTTTGTCTATCACCTATTCACCTATTACCTACGTATTTTTCTCTACCCACCAAACTACCAAAGACAAGAAAAACAGTAGCAATCTTTTTAACTCTTTCTGGCTTTCTCTCTCACCTCTCAAGTATCAAACTCTCAATTTATTCAGGTAATTCCTTTCTCTTATTTGCTTTTGATTTTTGTAATTTTTATAAATTGTAGTCTTTTTAAATCTGTATTTCTATCTAATCACTACTACAAAAATGTTAAAAGACATCGGTTGTTTACATCAGTTTTTAGATAACCAATTTAAAAAAACTTTTAAAATCGGTTTTTATAAAAACCGATTTCTTAAATATTGTGGTTTACAAAAACAATGGTTTTTGGGAAAACCGATATGGATTTATTTTCCAATAAGAAATAAATATTGCTATTTGAAAAGACAACGGTTTTTGGGAAAACCGATATGGATTCAAAAGCAAAATTCTGGTGAAATTCAAATCTGACATATGTTCACATTCAAGTGCGCATCTCTAAACATACTCAACGTTATTTGCTCAACTTTTGACACAAGAAGTAGACATGCAAATAAACACTTTTCATTCATAAAATATTCCAAAAATCGATTTGAAAAAGTGTGAAAATGAGCGATGAAACTCGTGGATCCGCATCGCTTCTGACCTTTGACAGAATAATTGATCATAACTTTCAAAATATCACCCAGAATTTTGCGTTCTTTATACTGTTGGATTCATATAAAAAAAATCAAAGAACCCAACATGGACAAAAAAAAATTATTTCCTTGCCAAAAGATACAGTTTTAAGGAAAATGTTTGCACACAAATTGATCATCTCCAATTGGTTATGAACTTTGACTGAATAATTGATCATAACTTTCAAACTATCACCCATAATTTTACGTTCTTTATACCATTAGATTCGTATCGAAAAATTGAAGAACCCAACATGGACAAAAAAAATTATTTCCATTCCAAAAGATACAGTTTTAAGGAAAACGTTTGCACAAAAATATCTCCAATCGCTTCTGACCTTTGACTGAATAATTGATCATAACTTTCAAAATACTCCTAGAATTTTATGTTCTTTATACCGTTGGATTCGTATCGAAAAATCAAAGAACCCAACAAAAATTTATTTCATTGCCAAATGATACAGTTTTAAGGAAAAAGCTTGCACAAAAATATCTCCAGCAGAACACAAAACCACACAAAAAATGAAATGAAAAATAAACTCACCAATAATTTTTTTTAATATATGTTTGTAGTAGAAATTAGAATTTTGATTAGCTGAGTAAATTTAAATTTATCGAACAAGTTTTTTTTCTTATTTTTATTTCTAACAACTTATATAGGTTATATATAAATATTGTGCAATTGTTAACACATCAAATCTTGTAGACAGGCAGTAAAGGCTTACCACTTTGACTTTGAGGTTGCAAGTTCAATTTCTCATAATAACAATTAACTCTCATTATTATCAGAGGTGGGGCCGGACGGCGGGAGTAATTTTCGTAATACATCAATTTTACGTCGCAGTTCTCTGATTTTTTTTTTCTCTTATTTATTGTTTAGTTTTTATTAATTTGATTGTGTTTGTCACTTTAAATGGAATAACTACTATCTACTGAATAGTGAATATTGATCTTCCGAATTCCGATCTATTGTACTTCTCTTTTTCCTTATATTTTTATTTTTATTTTTTTATTTTTTTTGGTGAATGTATGATGGGTGAAACTGAAAAGACTACTGGGTGAGTTACTGAGTCAGGTGTTAATTAGATAATGTCTTTTAGCTTTAAGTCAGTCACCACGAACTCCCCTTATCCAATTTCTGGTTTTCAGTTGCTCGTTGTGGCCTTTTGTTGTGTTTGTTTTCTTTCTCGGTGCTGTTTTTTCTTGTTGTGTTGTTGTTTCTTGGCGTAGTGCCTTTTAGTGGATTCTTGCCTTTAAAAAAAAAAAAAAAATCATTATAAAGATTAAAGACTAAAGACTAAAGATATACACTCACAAGTCATAATATATTATATATATAATTCCAAAGTCCAAACGACACTAGATTTAGATATTTAGTGATTTGTCTTCTCTTATTAAGTTGTTTCTAATTGAGAATTTGAGATCAAAAGTAGGCATGAGCAGTGTTAATCTCATATATAATTATTGTCATTTTCAATAATTATTGTTCAGTGTCATTTTCTAATTGTTGGAAAAGATTGAATTTGAAAGTATCATTAATGAATTTGCTTCTCAAAATGCTAGAAGAAGACATTTTAAATGATGTTTTGATACTCTTTATTGTATTGTGATTTTGTTTACAGGACTACGTGATAGCTTGAATATTGTTGAAGAGTTGCCGAAATATTTTGTAACTTTGCAAATGCTAAGGAGCGGTCTATCTTTTGAAACTTTGCAAATGCTAAGGAGCGGTCGATCTTTTGGATCTTTGCAAATGCTTTTGAATTGTATATCTTTTACAATTTTATATGCTATTAGCAACTATTTTGATGTATGACATTTATAGTACTTCTAATGAATTTATCATTTTATGATATTATTTATTTTTAATGAAATTATCATTTTCGAGTTATATATATGAAAACAGGTTATATATTTGTATATATATTGGAAAAAAACTATGAATATACACAAGGGACCATTTTTATGATTTCGCCCATAGGCCTTGGAATAGTCAGGATCGACATTGAAGTCAACGTGGGTACTGAGACCCCGTAAGACACGTTAGAAGGAGTTATGATCCATTTAAATGAACGTGTTTGGAAATTGGAAGGTGGATGGAAACTTGATCTATGTTGGTTGGCCACGTTATTGGAAATTTATAATTGTAGGGTCTTGATAATGCTAGGACAAATCCAACCGTAGATACTAACATTCATGCAATCCAATGGATAGCAATTCCCCAATGCTTTTTTATATAATAAGTAAACTAATTTAATTTTTTTATAATTATTTTATCCTACCAAGTAATTTCAACTATTAGTCTATTACCTAAATAAAAAAATCAGGAGTATTTTACCACCCTAGTGTAGCTACATAGTAAGAGCATTCATCTAATCTGATAATGTCTTAGTTTTAGGTCCTCGCCACTGCAAGCATGATTTATTTGAAAATTAAAATTATCAAAGGGTGAGTACAAAGAATCATTTTGTGGATGATTTGACCAACCATAATAATTATTATTACAAACTAATTACTTAAATTGGATCCTCAAGGCACATGTTAAAGCTCTAAAATTTTAATTAAAAGTCATATGTAGTCTTTTAATATATATATATATATATATTCGTGAGGTTTAGCTTCTTTGGTGGCTCCTACTACTTCGGTGGTGGCTGCTCAGATCTATCGATTCCAGCAGGTGAGGCGAAGTGAGGATTCTCTTATTGATGTCCCTATTCATTCCTCCAGAGTGGGAGCAGGGCATGTTTCTTCAAAGGGCCCATCTTCGATTCTTAATGTTTCAGCTGGTGCCGTTGTCTCGATCTCTTCGGCTGTTTCGATAGTCGGGTAGGGGTCAAAGGTTGGTAAGGATTCTGTTCCGTGGTTTCTTTTGCTCAATCAGTGGTTTCGGTTGATGAGTTGGACAATAGGGTGGGTACAGTTTCTCCTTCGATTGAGAGGGTTTGTTAGGTTTTTGGTTTGTCTTGGCATGTATTCCATATCAAAACGTGTTTCTCTTGTAATGTTTAGTGGTCTAAGAATTGAGGATTCAAGTCATCAAAGAAAGACATGGCCATAATTCATGCAAGATGCCGGCTTCAAGGAGAAATGTGCTTCATCGGTCTATAAAGGTATATAAGACCTCATTTCTCTTACAAGGCTAGGCACACACACATATAGCATTATTGTGTGTTCCTTCATGGTTGAATATCATTTATATATCACTTTCACACACTTGATAATGTATGCTCATGCATTTATTCTAACTTGACAATCTTTGCTATTTGCATGTTCTAGGACTATGTCTAGGAAATAGCATATGTGTGTGACTTTGTATTTGTATGTTTCCGTATTTTTGTATTTGGACTTGAACATGTTCTATTATGATCCCTTATTGAGTTCCGGTCATTTCGGTTACTCATTCAATTAGTTTCGAGTCCAAACGATATAGCTACGCTATTTTTCATTCTCAATCATTGAGTTGTGTTCGTCGTCATTTTTCGAGATGAATTATCAACCATTTGTCAAATTTTCATAGTCTTCGTTGTGTGTGAGGGAGTCACAATTCATAATCCAAAGACGGATTCGAATTCGGAGTTCGGATGCCCTAATACGGCTGAAGAACGCGAGAGGTGCGCGGAGAGAGCAAGATTGGTCAATGGCCAAACTTGGCCACCACGTGTGGAGGCCGTGGGGCCCACGGCCAGAGCACCCCTCTGGTCTCGTGTGGCCACACGCCCCACATGGGGTGCTAACATGGAAGCCTCTGATTGGCTCACGTCTTCCTTCTCTCTCTTCCTTTTAAATCCTCTTAATTCCCTCCATTTCATTTCAAGAAGAAAAAGTTGAAAAATCCCGTCAGAATTTTTCTCTCCAATTTTCTCACCTTCCAAACACCATAATTTTCTCATACGAAGTCGGAATTGAGTGATTTAAGTTGGAGATTGTTCATAATCAAGTCCTCTACCTTTTCCAAGTGGTTTGGAAGCTGTTTGATTGACTCTTCTGGTGGTTGCACACAGAAAACCAAACCAGCTCGAAAATCCAAGGTAGTGTTCATATCTTTGGGATTTCTTCTTTTATTACCTTCAATTTGCTTGGGGTTTCTTCTTCTATATGTATGTGTATATTTGGTGAATGCTATTGAGAAAGATAGCTTCACAATCAATCCTAATCAAAAGTCTATTTAGAGACACTTGTGAACTAGTTTCTTAGATTCTAGGTTTTTCACATGTTTGAGAGTTGTATTGTGATTAGATTGATATCTTAGGTTGTTTGTGACTTGATTGAATCAATTTTGTGATAAATGACCTTGAGATGTGTTTTGATCCTTTGATTGATGAAATCTAGGATTATTGTATTTGTATGTGTTTTTAGAGCTATCTAGGATTTAATTGATTTATCTTTTAATCCTTGCTCTAAATCTTTGGCTAGAATATTGATTGATTTGATTTCATGATTCTAGCATTTTATTGTATGTTTATAGCATCTTGAACTTGTACTTCATGAATATGTATTGTTCAAGTGTTATATGTGATGAATAGAACTATGAGCATATGTGTTAGATGCTTTTCACTTGCTCTGGGTTTAATTCATGTTTTTAGCATCTAGATTACTTTACTTCTGTTTTCACATGTTTAGGTTTAGTTGTACCATGGAATGTATTGATCACATGTTCTATGTTGTATTGATTGTTTGCATCATTTGCATTCACATGATCACACTAGGAAGTCCTTGTAAAAGGCATGAAGTCTTGGTTAGAGCCGGGATGACTCGGATAGCCAAGAAAGAAGACTTGTCTAGAGTTGGGATGACTCGGATAGGCAAGCAAGAAGTCATGGCTAGAGTCGGGAAGACTCGGATAGTCATGCATGGGAGGCTCCCTAGAGGCATATGTGCCTTGGATAGGGAGTTGGCTTATATGTTGGTAGGCCTAGGCGTATGTATAGACATAGACTCCAAAAGAGCGGGGTACATGGGATGTGTATGCACTCTTGTGGAATTTCTAATCTTCCATCGATGTTGGTTTTGTATGTTGTCCAATATATGGTGGCTCCGCATCATTGAGGGATTTGGTACTCTCCAATAGGGTTGGGTAAACATAGACTCCACTAGGTTAGGTGAGCTAAAGATTGGTCACTTTGTAGAATTTCTAATTTACTTTCCAATATATATAAGTACCCAATGGTTGTAGTTCAACCCGTGGATGTTTCCTCCTTTGAGGTTTTACCACGTTAAAAAATCTCTTATGTTAATTCTTCCTATCTCTTTCTCTTATATTTGTATATGTGTATGTTGTTACCTTGTTGCATAATATTCATTTGTGATGTATTTTGTAACAAGATTTTGTAAAGTGTGATTTGTGATCTTAGTTATTTAATCTTACTTGTAAATATAATTCTTTTGTATATTGTGTATTGTATTTCTTGTGTATAGTATTATTTGATTATACTTGTAATACATTGAACAAATATTGAAATACAAGTATTCTTTGATGTTGCATTTATGTGTTCTTATACCTCATACAACTAATTAATATTCACAGACTATGCTTATATGATCATATGCTTATCTTGTCTATGTATGAATTTGTGGTTTATGTGTTATGTGTAAGGCTACCTTGAGGGACAAATGAAAGTTTGTTCAAGGGATTGAAAAAAGCGTAACAACCTATTCACCCCTCCCCCTCCCCCTCCCCCTCCCCCTCCCCCTCCCCCTCTAGGTATGCTTTAAGCTATTTAACTCCGTTTGTATACTTTCAGGGTTGATCGGGGTTGTTTTGAGGAATAGATATGGATCTTCATGTTCCCCAATTTTGGCTGCGAACTCTAATGTTCGGGTTAGGGTCCTAACAGTGTTCTAGTAGTTGGCTTCCTAGGCCGATTAATCAGTCCAATACGGTTAGGCAGCTGTAAACTGAAGCAAAATAGGGAAAATCGGAGCAATTAAGCGGTGGCCAACTAATCAAGGTAGTCACCGACTAATCGGCTAGGCGGCTAGGCGGAGTCAATGGCATGTGAAAAAAAAAAAAAAAAAAAAAAGGAAAACGATAGCGTTTTTAAAAATTTTCACATATTCAATTCACTTCTTTCCCTCTTCTTCGAGCAGGAAACAAAATAGTGAAGCATGACATGTGAGGAGCGGTTTCCTCTGAATCAAGCAATCAAAAAGTAACGAGCTTCAGCGGGAGAGACATTACCTGATCTGCATTTCTCCTTGAGGAATCTGTCGAAAGCTTCTGGATTTGGACATGAAGTGTTAAAGGCGGAAGAGAGGTCATTTATGGAATTTGAGTTGGTGGGTTTTTGAGAGAAATGTTTAGATTTCAAAGTTGAATACAAAGAACAAGTACATTTCCAAGGATGAAGAAGAGGGGTTTAAAAGCCATTGCAATTTGTGAGTGATTTTTTTTTTGGGGGAGGGGGGATGGGATATGAAGATGGTGTAGATCAGACCTGAAAGGAATGAATAAACGCTCGGTGTGTATGATAAATATATCTAGAGGGGGGGTGAATAGATTTTAACTATTATTACCCAATTTTCGCATGCAAGTCAATTTTACGAAAATGCCCCAACTAGTCAAAAATACAAACAAGTGTAATATAGTGCGAAAATTAAATAACACTTAATGTATACGTGGAAACCCAACCACTGGGAAAAACCACGGGCTGTATAGTGCGCCACACTCGAACCTCAAAATCCACTAATTGAAATGGAGTTTACAACCTATGTAGACCTCGTCTAACACTCCGGTCAATAACCCCCCACTTCTACCACTCGGGCCTTTAAAAGTGGCTCTAGTCCAATTGCTTGAGGCCTAAGCAATCTTAGCCTCAAGACTTAATTCTCTATGAAGAGATTATGCAACCTATATGAATATGTATAAATATTCAAATAACAAACAATGCTAGGTAACCTTAGATGCTTATCTAGGATGATGATATAATCAATTTAAATCAACCCTAGATATCAATTGCTAAATGACATGTCAAAAAGCTTAGCTAAACAAAATTAATCAAAAACTAATTAGCTATCACAATATAACACTCAATCAATTCATCACAATTAATTCTCTATTCTTGTATTTATCATATGATCAAAAACATACAAGTCTAGCTCTGGCGACCACACTCTTGACTTATTGACTTTAAGACGGCACACTGACTGGCCACGTTTTTCTCCCTTGACCTGGTTAATGTGTGACGTGGCCTCCTTTTCTTCAGCATTTATTGATTCTGTTGATGACGTGTCTGCTTGGCGAATTTATACATACAACAATACCCCCATAAATACTTCGAGCCAAGTGAATGATTTGGTCCTTTTAATTCGCTTGCCTTCGCGAGCAGTATTTATATCCATGCTTTTAAAATTTCGGCGCGTTTTATAAATAACTTCCTTCTTTCTTCTTTTCACCACGGTTGCATTGATTGGTTGATTCTTCCGGTGCAAGTTTTTAATTTTAGCCACACAATCTCTGGTGCTTCCACTCACTTGACAGGCGAAGGTACACTCTGGCTGCTTGGTGATCCCCGAGACGCCACATGTCCATTATTTGGTGGTGATTATTGCGACTGGTTACTGTGACCGTCACTCATATTAATTGCGTATCCCTTATCTGATTTTCTTTTTTAATTTCAAAGTTCCCTCTTATAAGGCCCGATCGTTCTTCTTCCTTATTTTACCCTTTTCACTTATTCTTCTATTTTCTTGTTCTTTTTCTAACAACAGAATTCCTTCATTCTCTTTCCTTCTTCTCCCTTAGACATTTCTTCCGCTAATTTCTTTTATTTTATTCCATTGTCGGACGGCTCCCCTTGAACTCGATCGTGATTATTTCTTGGCATCCCCAAATCTCCTACTCATTCTCCGGACCTAGGGTTTTTCTGGTGAGTTTTCATGGATCCTTCCTTACGTTCTTCTCTTTTAATCAGATGATGCAAGCTATAGAGCTTGGTGACAAATGTACTGTGGACAAAATTAAATCTTTGATTCGCAACTTTCACCCAGATTCTTCGGTTCCACTTTCTGTTTTCGTTCCATCTTCTGAAGATAATTTTATCCCTAACATTTCTCCTTCGTCCTCCAATAGTGATTCTCCAGTGATGCCGAGGTCTTCTAAACCAGGTGGCAGCAAACGACGCGCCTCTAGGGCCCCTTGTGAGTCCCTACTGGATGCGCAAACGACTGTTGACTCTGACGTTGAAGACCATCAACGAGATAGGCTGCATTTTTCGATAGATCGTCCGTGCTCCTTCGACACGGAAGTTAATGTGGTTGGCGAGGGCGAGCTCCTCAAGTACAAGAGTCGCTTTGATATTCCAGACTCGGTGACTTTGATGCTACTTAGTGATCGAGCAGTATGGAATCCCCCCGAAAATGCGGTCGCCATTTATGGCGCCATGCTCAGCTGTGGGGTAACCCTTCCCCTTCAGCCTTTCATTGCCAGGTTTTTCACTGAGGCTCGAATTGCGTCGGCACAACTCGTCCCAAATAGTTATAGGATATTGATGTGTCTGTGCCTAATGTGGAAGTTGAAGGGTTATGGGCCCCCTACTCCTTGCGAGATCCACCATTTTTACACGTTAAGACAGGCGGGCAATGGTGGCACGTATTTCCTTCTCTCCTTACCTGTGGAGAACTGGATCCCTGAGGGCGCAGCGAACCTTGGTCAGGTAGAGATTTCCAGTGACGAGAAGAAGAAAGGTTTTATTTGGGGCTTTCCCACTTCAAACAAGAGGTGGAAAAATAGTTGGTTTTTTATTGGTGGCGAGTGGGGCCGAGATGTGCCAGCCAGCAGTCGCCGTAACCTTTCGGCGAAGAAAGTTCCCAGGCACTTCACATCTCCTGAAGCCTGGTCGAAGGCAATCCCTGTTTTGCTAGATGGGGAGATCTCTCACCTTGCGGCAGCGGCCGTCCTTCCTTTAAACTCGAGGGATAGGTCTTCCTATTGGATAAGGAGAAAATGATCGCTCAAAGGGTTTTCCCCACGCTACCTGCTAGGCTACCTCGTCGTAAGTCTTATCAGTTTTTTTTTTCTTTTGTATTATTGTTTCGTTTTATTCTATTGGTGACACTTAGGTTATTCTTCTTGCAGTGAGTGACTTTGATACGTTTGCGACTTACAAGCCCGGGCAGTGAAGAATTCGAGGCTGCCAGTAAAAGACATGCTGTTGGTTTGGCCAATGAGGGAATTGCTAGCCGGATGGTGATGATCACTCGGACGACGAGAAGGCTGGTGATGTTACTAGGGGAGGTGTCGAGTCGGGGAAGCCCCCTATGCGTGCAGAGGTTGCTGCGAATGCTCCTGTTGCGGCTACCCCCAGTCGTAAAGGTAAAGGTAAGAAAAAGTGGGTGCTTCATGAGGGGTCATGACATCCCTACTTTTAACGCGGATGTCCCTAAGACTCCTCTTGATCCTGCGAGTGATCTGGTCCCCGAGCTGGAAGAAGTAAACGCCCAGCTGAGGGTACCCTGATCATGTGCTCGACCCCCTAAGCGGGCATCAATGATAGTGCAGTATGTTGTCTCTTCAGCGAGGAGGGTGCTGACGAGCCTGCTCTTACCAAAAATCCCCCTACTCAAACGGCTGTTTGCGAGGATCCTGCTGAGGGAATGATGCAGCGGTGCCTCCCCCCGAGGAGGTGATGAATTAAATATCCCTTCTTCTAACTCTGCCTCGAACAGCCTCTCCTCCGGTGGCCATGGGCGAGTCAAATGCTTTTTTCAGATCAACCTAGGCCGTCTGGTCAGCCAGAGTCAGTTGATCGGCCAGGACCATTGAAGAAACCTGGGACCTCTGCTTTGGTTCAGGTTTTGCCCAAGAAGCCCTCCTACGGGGACCCACAGAAGCCGAAGAAGGGACCGTGTTCTCTTTCTGATTTTTGGGCTACCGAAATTTGTACGCACCTGGTTAATAATGATGTGTACATTAGTGAGGGCTGGGAGCATGTCAAGGACAAGTCCTGCAATAGGAAGATGGAAAATTTTTCTTCACACTGCCACTCTCTGGTGAGCTTCTCGCCATAAATCTATGTATCTCTCTCATACATACTCATAATTCGGCTGTTTCTCTTTTCAGATGATGTCTGAGTTGGCTGATACCTACAAGTATGGGAACAAAGTTCCCGGGAGATCAAGCGTTTGCGCGAGCGGGCTTCTACTTTGGCTACTGAGAAGATTTCTGCCGAAGAATCCTATGCTCAACAGCTTGCTCAGCTAAGAGAGTCCTCCGATGGTCATCTGTCTGCTCAACTAGCTGCCGAGGAAAAACTGTCTGCTGTTGGAGAAGAGATTCGCTCACTGAATGAGTGTTTGTCTGCTAGCCAAGAATCCCTTGCAGGCGTTTGGAGGTTGAGCGCGGGAACTGAGGAGTCTAAGGAGAAAGCTGAACTTGAGGCGCTGGACTTGCGCAATCAGTATCTTCGCGTGAATCATCTTTGATCATTTAAAGGCTGTTTTGGAGGTTGAATGAAGCAGTTGATCGCTTCAAGAGATCCCCTGCCTACGACGCGCTTTTGTTGTGCGAATTTGAGCGAGGCATGAGGCAGTCAAAGAAGTTCTTCGCCATGAAGGACCATTCGAATGACAAGGCTCTAAGGCGCTTTGACAGGTCTCTCCAACAGCATATGGGCCACGGGGTAGATTCAATTAAGAGCAGATAAAGCGATGGAAAGCCCACTGCCGTTTTAGCAGGACTGAGCCTCATCCCATGCATCTAGAAATCCCCAGCAAGCGTGTCTTCAATACATACTATTCTGGTCAAAAGGGCAGCTTCTCTAGTTTTGGTGCTGAACCTGATTTGGGTCATGTTGCTGGTAGGGATTATAGGCCTTCATGCCGAATGGGGATGAAGAAGTCACCTGGCCTCTAAGGAGGAGATCGAAGATGAGGAAGACAGCGAGGGCCCTCCGGCAGCTAGTTGAGATTAGGTTTAGGAATAGCTCATAATTGGAAATATCTATACATTTTTGAACCTTCGAGCGTAAATGACTTTTTGATTCTATAAAATTTTTTAAACTCCTTTAGCTCTTTTTTTGTCAGCTGCCTTTGCTGAGTTCACTTACTTAGTGTTTACAAGTTTTTAGCATATTTTACAGCTTTATTCAGCTACCATTGCTGAGTTTCGGCGTACTCAGTGTTTGTCAGGACGTATCCGACCATACACTAAGTTTTAACATGTTATTTAGTCAGCTGCCATGCTGAGTTTCAGCATATTATTGGGACGTCTCCCTCATGCTTTTTGCTTGTCTTTTTAGTTTTCAGCTGCTTTTTCATCCCTTAGGGATTTTACTTTTCCCGTAATGGAGGCGCCAATTTCTATAACTTGGGATTTTATTTTTCTCGCATTTCTGCGAGTATGAGATTCGTCTGTACGCGATGGTAGTGATGTATGACGGCAAATGCCCTTTGTGACTGGCGAGTCAAATCATGAATTTTCAATAATAAATTACTTTTATGAATATTCCTGCAATTTTGTTTAACTAGTCACAAATAAAAATGCTAAAATGAAAACTGTCTAAGAATAAAAGATTGAAATAAATCCTAAAAGTAAGCGAGAAGTCAAGGGTAATAGTCTCAAGTATGCGCAACTGCATTGGCATGCCGAGATAGTTCGCCTATAAACCCTCTCGAGTAATGCGATATGCCCCGTGACCAACTATGCCTGTATTTGATAAGGCCTTCCCATTTGTCCGCGAGTGATCCTGCAGCTTTGTCTCTTGTTCCTGGGTTCACCCTCTTCAACACCAAGTCGCCAAGCGCGAACCTCCTTTCAGGTACATGTGAGTGTATATCTTGCTACCTCTGCCGGTACGCAGTGTGTTTCTTATTTCTGCGCACTCTCTTCTTTCTTCTAATTCATCCAGACCGCATTTAACATATCAATGTGAGTTCCGGTTGAAAGAGGTTGTCCCTTGGTGAAGAGAAAGCTGTTTCCACGGGAATGACAGCTTCAGCTCAGTAAGCCATTGAATAAGGGGTCTAGCCTGTTGAACCCCTTTTTGTGGTTCGATATGCCCAGAGTACCTATGGTAGTTATCTGCCCAGCTACACTTTTTCGTTGCCAATTTAGCTTTCAGGTTGTGTTTTATGATCTTGTTCACTGCTTCAGTTTGGCCATTCGTCTGCGGATGGCTAGGGAGGCGTAGTAGTTGTTGATGCCATACTTGTCACACAGCTCCCTAAATTTCTTACCATCGAATGGGTCCCATTGTCTGTGATGATGGTGTTGGTATCCCGAATCTGTACAGGATATTTTTCTTCACCAAAGCTTATAGTGTTTGCTTCCGTTATATGCACCAATGGTTCGGCTTCTACCCACTTCGTAAAATAATCCATGGCTACTATGGCGTGCTTTGCTCCTCCAGTTGCTGTTGGCATTGGGCCAATCAGATCAATTCCCCACATGGCGAATGGCCAAGGCGAGGTAATACTCTGCAAGAGTTCAGGTGGTTGGCGGATGTTATTGGCAATTTTTTGACACGCCTCACATCTTGCTGCCACTCTTTTAGCGTCGGTGAATAGTGTTGGCCAGTAAAAACCCTGCCTTAATGTTTTGTGGGCTAGGCTGGCACCCCCCCGGCGTGATTCCCACAATTTCCACTATGTATGCTTCTCAGGATACCTTCTGCTTCTTCAGGCCCGACACATCTCTGCAGCGCCCTTGAGTACCCCCTTTTGTACATTTCTCCATTGAGTACTAAATATCTTGTAGCTCTGTACTTCAATCGTTTTGCTTCTAATGGATCATTGGGAGTACATCATTGACGAGGTACTCTTTGATCGATGTGATCCAGCTATATCTTTCGCCAAAGACTGCCCCAACTTCCTTCGGTTTGACTATACTCGGCTGCAGCAGGCGGATCATAGAAATATTCTAGGCCAAATGTTGATCGTGGCGGATGCCAATTTGGCCAAGGCGTCAGCCTGTTCATTTCTTCTCTGGGGATCTGAACAATTCTGTATTCTTTGAATCTTTCCAGTAGCTCCTTTGTTAATTCCAGGTAGGCGATCATGCTTTCATCTCTCGCCTGGTATTCATCTAGCACCTGATTGACAACAACTTGAGAGTCGCTGAAGATTTCCACTTCATCTGCTCCCTAGTACTGTGCAAACTTTTAGTCCTGCTATGAGTGCCTCGTATTCAGCTTGATTGTTAGTAGCTTTGAAGTCAAAACGCAGGGCACATTCGACTGAGTCTCCTTCCGGGGTTGACACCACTACCCCTGGCCCCGCTGCCATGGCGTGTTTGACGACCCTTCAACGCGGAGTTGCCATTTGAATACTTTCTTGTTTTGCTCCACCATCATTCTTGCCACCTCTATGCTTGGCTCGGTGAACTCTGCTACAAATCTGCCACTGCTTGGGCTTTGATTGTGTCCTTGGAAGATACTCTACATCGAATTCACTCAACTGATCGCCCTACTTCGTCAATCGACCGGATACTTCTGGTTTTTTACAGAATTATTTCAGTGGGCATTGGTGTATACTCCGATTTTTATGAGCCTGGAATATGGCCTAACTTCCTTGCTGCTGTTATTAGAGCGGTTGCCATTTTTTTCGGCCGCGAGTACCTAGTTTCGGCTGGTAACAGTGCTTTACTGGTGTAGTATATTGGTTTCTGGATCGCCTCCTCTTGTCTTATCAGCACGGAACTTGTGGCTGCTTCAGAGACGGATAAGTACATATACAATGTTTCTCCTGTTTCCGGTTTTGATAGCAGCGGTGCTTGCCCGAGGTAATTCCTTCAAGGCCTGGAAAGCTCTTCACAATCCTCGTTCCACTCGAACCCCCTTTCCTTTCTTTAGGGCTTTGAAAAATGGTAGGCATCGGTCCGTTGATTTAGCTATGAACCTGCTCAGCGATGCCAGGCACCCCGTGAGTCTTTGGGACGTCCTCAAGTTTCTTGTGAGACCATTTTTGCCAGCGCTTGGATTTTTTTCAGGGTTCACCTCTATTCCTCTTTGATGCACTTGTATCCTAGAAATCTCCCAGACGGTACGCCGAACACGCATTTTGCTGGATTCAACTTCATTCCATACCTAACCACACATCGAATGTCTCCCTTAGGTCATCTATATGCTTATCTGCTGTGATGCTTTTTGTCAGCATGTCGTCAACGTAAACCTCCATATTTCTTCCTATCTGTCTGGCGAACATTTTGTTGACTAGCGTTGGTAAGTTGCTCCAGCGTTTTTCAAGCCGAATGGCATGACTATGTACCAGTATAACCCTTGATCTGTGGTGAACGCTGTCTTCTCCTCATCTGGCTTGTGCATTTTTATCTGGTTATATCCTGAGTATGCATCCATGAAACTTAATGTTTCATGTCCGCTGTTGCACGACCCGCTGGTCAATTCTTGGTAGCGGAAGCTATCCTTGGGGCAGGCCTTGTTCAGATCGGTGAAGTCGACGCACATCCTCCATTGGCTGTTCTTCTTTTCACTAGAAACTACATCGCCACCCCCATTCGCGTGGGCACTTAACCTCTCTGATTGATCCTGCGGCGAGCAACTTGGACACCTCCTCTTTTGTGCTGCACTTCTCTCTAGGTTAAAGTCTTCTCCTCTTTGTGGCACTACTGGTTTGTATTTTCGTTCACAGCCAAGTTTGTGAAATCACACTTCTTTCATCCCCGGCATGTCTTCATGGCTCCCAAACGAAAATAGTCTTGTACTCTTTCAACAAGTTTGTCACATCTCTCTTAACCGTTCAATTCAGTCAGTCTTGCTCTGATCTTGACTGTTTTGTCCGGCTCTGCTTTGTTTAAAACAATCGACTCAGTTGGCTCTTCCTTTTCTCTGCTCGTTTGTCCCTTTGGGTCCAATTCAAAAGTTTCCGGGGTATCCTCCTGCCCTTCCGTGTTTACCTCGAAGATGCTTAATGTCTCCATCCCTACCTTATCCTTGAAGATTGACAGGTTGGCGCGGCGTGCCATCTCCTGTGACCCTTTCAATTCTCCGACTCCGAATTCTGTAGGGAACTTTACTTTCAATGCGTGGGTTGAAGTGACGGACTCGAGCTTTGTTAGGAAACGGTCGACCAAGCAAAGCATTATACGGCCAATTATGGATGTCGACTACAACAAAGTCCAGCAGGATTGTTCGCATACATGGTGCTGTACCAAACCTCACCTGCAGCTTCATCAGTTCCCATGATCTTATTCTGTCGCCCCCG